>OX418224.1:42936489-43196489 GCA_948455865.1 Conomelus anceps | reverse complement strand
AAAACAATGGAGAATGTTAAGAACCGGATGAGCATGGAGCTGGTCAATTGTGAGAGGAGGTTGAAGAGACTGGTGGCACGTCCAACATTCAAAGATCGCATCATATTTGGTGACAACATATGTGCTGTAACACTCCATCAAGACAAGGTTGTATTGAACAAGCCGATATATATTGGGCTGACTGTACTTGATGTGAGCAAAATTCTAATGTACGAGTTTCACTACGATGTGATGAAACCTATTTATGGAAACCGACTCAAACTGTTATACCAGGACACTGACAGCTTGTTCTACAATGTCCAAACTGAAGATATGTATATGGATATCATGAATATAGACAAGTTGAGAAACGTATTCGATACATCAGAGTACCCGGCCAACCACCCATGCTACTCTGAGACAAACAAGATGGTGCTGGGGAAATTCAAGGATGAGTATGCAGCTCGAGCCCCCTATGAGTATGTCGGCCTGCGCTCCAAGCTGTATGCTTGCAGATGCTATGTTACAGATGAGACACAGCTGAAGAGTGGCCTTATCAAGAAAGCAAAGGGAGTGAGACGGCCAATTCTTGGACAGGAGCTCCCAAAAAGTCATCCTGATGCAGAACGGTACATAGTCTTTCAGGACTACATTGACTGTCTCTATGGTGAGAAGGACATCTATAGAGATCAGGTGATGTTCTGTACCAGGAAACATAGAATCATGACCACCATTCAGAAGAAGAAAGCACTCAGCAAGGCTGATGAAAAACGGTTCATTCTTGAAGATGGAATCACTACTCTTGCATATGGACATCGCAACATTGTCAATGAAGCTCCAGTATTCAGTGATGATGGGTTTGAGGATGAGGTGGTGGTGGAGGAGGAGGAGGCGGAGGAGTACAACACTGAGAATGATCAAGAAAATGAAGCAGCATCAAGGGCAGCATTGATAGCAGCAGATACAGCAATAGAAGAAAACATATCAACTATGGAGGCATCTAGAACATTGTTGTCAATGACAGCAAAAGCATCAACTTCATCAACAGTACCGTTTGTACCAACAGATGTTCTTAAGATAGAACAAGGTAGTTGCAAACGTTCGGCAGCAGATAGCAGTACTAGTCAAGTGATCCACATATCTGATGATGATGAGCCAGCAGCAGCAGCAGATAGCAGTCGAGTGATCCACATATCTGATGATGATGAGCCACCAGCTAAACAATCACGTGTTGTTGATTTCAATGTTGATGATTACAAGGAATATGATGACTTTACAAATGGCGGGATATCACAGCACAGTATACTCAGAGCATTGTTGGAAAAGGAGTAGAAGACATGAGTCACACATCCGCTGATAAGAAATTGCTGAGTCTGCATAAACTTTAGTATAAATATGGGAGGAAGAGCAAGCATTTGGCATAAGCAATCATGATTCGAGCTGTGCTGTATCTCGTGCTGGCTACAAGCGTCTACACTAGCCAACTGGATCCAAAGTATAGGACTCAGACTTTCCTGTGGCAACGAGATCATGGCCTTGATCAAGCAAACAAGTTTCACATGCGTCAGTGCCTGATGTCAAGAATGGTGCTACATCGGAATACGACCCAGGATGCCATTGATGCAATGGGTCGTGACGTCAACGAGTGGTATATGAAGTTGGCTGGAGGGAAAAACTTGGACAAAGAGCTGTGCCAAAGATTCCACTGCACACAAAATCTGCGCACCTGCATCCACTCATCATTTTCATCACTAGACTTCCTTGAGACCATCATCAGCAGATCAGAAGAGGTTTGTGAGCTGTACTGTGAGGACGTGTCAACTGCAGCACCAGCAACAACAACAGCTGTAGCACCTGCCTGGCTGAAGGATACTTGTGACACCTATTGCAGAGAAATCTACAGACAACCGCCACCAATCAGCAATGGAGCAAACTCACGAATTTAAGCCATACTGCAAATGTGGTACTTGTTCACTAACCTCATGCAACAAATGGATTGTGCAGCCTATATTCACTGTTGGAGGACAAGAGCCTGAACCATTCTTGACAATCAAAAATTTTCTGCAAGTAATGAAGAGAACCTTCCATTTTGCTTCATCAGTGATGTTGTGTACCAATAGAACAACAGTATATGTGGAGTTCCCATATGGTCACACTTATCGTGAGATGCAGAATGACTTGGGAATGCTCAGAAAGTGGGTGGTGCTTGATATACTCGATTGACATCAGCCACTGCGCATTTGCACACATGTATCCGCCCATCATCATCATCATCCGATCAGAAGAGGTTTGTGAGCCGTACTGAGAGGACGTGTCAACTGCAGCAGCAGCATCAACTGTAGCACGAGCTGAAGGATACCCTGTGACTGCCACCAATGGATTCATACTGCCTATACTGCAGATGTGATACTTGTTCATCACCAGTGAGCAGCAAATGGATTGTGCTGCCAGTATTCGCCATTGGAGGACAATACTATGAACCATTTCGAACAACTGACTATTTCCTGCAGACAATGGAGAATGCCTTCTACGATGCTTCGGAAGTACGCCTCTGCATCAATGGGAGTACAGTATATGTGGAGTTCCCATCTAGTACATCATATTGTGATATGTTGCAATACTTGAGAAATTTCCGCAAGTGGGTGGTGATTGATAGACTTGATTGACATTAACTCTGTTTTGAAATTAACTAGTTTTGAATGACATCAGCCTCTAACAGTATTTCTTGATAATAATAAAGAATTGTATTCGATAACCATGCTCATTTTTTAAAAAACCAAGATTACTCTATAAGACAAGTCCATGTGGGGGCTGTGTCTGCTGCAAATAGATCTTGCATTCAACTTGTCTGTATGACATCATGCAGGACATGTCTGTGAGTGTACCATTGCACAGCATTATGCAAGATCTTAAAGTCCATGTGTGTGATGTTACAAAAGACAAATAGAAAATCAGCTTGCATTCAACTTGCCTGTATGACAACATGCAGGAAAAAACCTGTCTATGTGCAAGTCGATTTTATATTTGTCTGTTGCACAACATTATGCAAGATCGTCCATGTGGGCTGTTGCAAATAGAAGATCATCTTGCATTCAACTTGTCTGTATGACGTCACAGCTATGCAGGACATGTCTATATGCAAGACGATTTTCTATTTGCATCAGTCCATGTGAGGCTGAGACAAGCTGCACACCAGTGTAGGAGGTAGAAAATGAAAAGATGAAAGATTATCAGAAACATGTTTATTTTAGAATATACAATTTTTTCAGCCAATTCGAAGTTCATATAGAACTTGCTCAATATCGCACCTTGGGGCGCAAAGTGCAGTTATATTTTCCCTGCGTAATAATAAGACAGCTGTTTCTTCATCGATAACCCTTTTGTTTTTGATGACATTTTCCAACTTTCTCGGTCCAATAACTGAGTATCTCAACTCTATTGGGCTAAGTTCAGGGTTGGTAATTTCTAGTGAAGCAGCCGCCTTCAGCAGTCCGATCGATTTCATAATTACCCCCCAAGCAATGGCCAGCTGCTTGTTTATCGCCTCATAACTGTAGGCCGCCAGCTCCAATTTCAGCAGCCCATGCAGCGTCCTGAAGCGGCGATGCCTCATTAACCGTGCCACAATTTCATCAGCCCCAACATAATTGGAGCCGTATGCTGGCAGCGGGGCATACATATCCATCGCACTGATTAAAACTCTACGCTGGAGTTCCAGCTCACGATGCGATGGACGGCCAATGCTGCCCCGCCATGCCATGCTCGGAATTTGTGGGGCCCGATGTGGAGGTATAATGGGCTGCTGAGGATGCTGCTGCCACTGACCTGATGCTGGGGGCGACTGCCTTGATGCTGGTGGGGGTAACTGCCTTGATGCTGGTGGCGACTGCCTTGATGCTGGGGGCGACTGCCTTGATGCTGGTGGGGGTAACTGCCTTGATGCTGGTGGCGACTGCCTTGATGCTGGGGGCGACTGCCTTGATGCTGGTGGTGGTGGGGGAAACTGCCTTGATGCTGGTGGTGGTGGGGGAAACTGCCTTGATGCTGGTGGTGGTGGGGGTAACTGCCTTGATGCTTGCGGTGGGGGCGACTGCCTTGATGCAGGCGGTGGTGGGGGAAACTGCCTTGATGCTGGTGGTGAGGGTAACTGCCTTGATGCCGGTGGTGACTGCCTTGATGCTGGTGGTGAGGGTAACTGCCTTGATGCTTGCGGTGGGGGCGACTGCATTGATGCAGGTGGTGGTCGCCTTGCTGCTGACGGTGGGGGTGACTGCCTCAATGCTTGCGGTGGTCGCCTTGATGCCGACGATGACTGCCTTGATGCAGGTGGTGCTCGCCTTGATGCTGGCTGCAGATATTGTCGTTTCGCCGGTGGCGATGACTGTCGTTCAACTGCTGGAGTGCTTTCCAAGTTAGGAATGGATTCCCAGGCGGAAAGCATCTCCTCAATTATCGCCTGCATACCACTGCTGGGAAGTGATACTGCTGTAGTGGAGGAGCCGGCAGCACTGACAACTTGAGCAGCAACATCTTGAGCAGCTACATCTTGAGCAGCAACATCTTGAGCAGCAACATCTTGAGCAGCAACATCTTGAGCAGCAACATCTTGAGCAGCAGCATCTTGAGCAGCAACAGTGGCAGTGCTGGTATTGGCAGTCCTAGGCGTAGTTTGCAACTGCCTGAGGAGCTCCTCTTTGAACACAGCTAATGCTTTGTCCACTATGGAAGATAACTGCTGGGTTGGATCCATTCCGTCTGGTTGAACACTAAGAGAACACTGAGATCACTCTCTCTATAACTCTGATGTGAAGACTGAATTTGATTGAATTTTTGGGCAGTATATATACTAAAGCGAGATATCAAAAACATCATGTCTTAGTAAACAAGTTCAAAAAGGTTAAGGTGATAGCAACTGACAAACAATGCAGGCTGAATGATAAAGTGATCTTTCTAGGAAAGCATGAGAGAAAGGTTAGCTGACGCAAATGTCAAAAGTGTTGCACAATGGGAATGATAGCATGGAAGGTCATGATGACGCACATCCTTTTCAATGACAATTGGGTCGATTGTGTTAGCAATCAGCTTCAAAAAAGATTATGCCGACGCATATCATTTTAAATGCCAATTAACTCGAATGTGTTAGCAATCAGGTTCAAAAAGGTCATGCTAACATACTTCAATGTCAAAAGTGTTGGAATGATAACAGAGTATGACGCACATCATGTGCTGTGTAAAAACAACTATATATAAAGGCACGTGTTCACTTGATGGGCATCAGTATGGAGAAGAGTGTGATAGCACGTGAACTGCACATGCCAGCTCGTCGGAATTTTCCGATGAGGATGGTTACAGTGAAAGGTCTTGACGACCTCTATCAAGCTGACCTTGTTGAAATGATACCATACTCAAAGCAGAACAAAGGTTACAAATACATCATCACTATTATAAACTGTCTCAACAAGTATGCATATGCGTTACCGATAAAGACAAAGACATCCGAGGAAGTGGTCAAGGCAATGCGTCCTATATTCGAACGGCATCCAATGGAAAACCTTCAAACGGATGACGGCAAAGAGTGGTTCAATGCAAAGTTTTCAAGACTTGTGAAACAATATGACGTCAATCACTATTCGACGTATTCAGATAAGAAGGCATCGATAGTGGAACGCTTCAACAGGACTCTGAAACGTTTAATGTGGATCAAGTTCACTGAGAGAGGATCCTACAAGTGGACAGACATCCTTGACATGCTGGTGAAGGAATACAATGAGAGGATACATCGTACAATAGGCATGTGTCCAGCCGATGTTAAGAAGAAGCATGAAACTATACTCTTGAGCAGACTGAGAGAACAGCGTGAGGAATATCGTAAGAGTTTGCAGAACAAGGTGCGAAACAGGTTTTATCCTGGGCCTGGTCAATCAATTGAACCGGGTGATAAGGTGCGCATAAGCAAGTATAAAACCGTGTTCAACAAGGGTTACCTACCCAATTGGACAAATGAACTGTTCACTGTCACACGTGTGAGACCTACTGTACCTGTGACGTATGAGCTGGAAGACAGTGGAGGACAACCTGTGCAAGGGGGATTCTATGCAGAAGAGATTGTCAAAACTAAAGTGCCAGACGTGTTTGAAATTGTAAAAGTGTTGAAGAGGAGAGGTAATAAACTGTTGGTGCGCTGGAAAGGATACGATAGCAGTCACGACTCTTGGATTGATAGAGCAGATTTGGTGTAATGAAACAGGTAGTGCAACGTCGACACAAGTTCAATATAATCGACTTTGATCGTGTGGCAAGTGGTTGTGGACTTGGACCGGAAATGAACATCAAGAAGCGGCATGGACCTTTGTTCCCTCACCACCTGAGATGTATCATATGCGGACCATCGGGTTGTGGTAAAACTAATGTAATGTTCAACATGCTTTTTGATCCAAATGAGTAGGGCAGAGTAAGAGTTCCGTCACAGTTTTTCTTTAACCTGAAATTTAAGGTTAACCTAAGTCAACCCATTCAAACCTAACCTAACCTGAAATAGGTAAGTCAAAGTCAAATCAACGCAATCTATCCGATTCCCAAAATTCCCATTTTCACGTGGGTTCCGAACCACGAAAAAATTTGAACTTTTTAACCCGTGAAGGGAATTTCAATTTGAAGACGCCATCTTGTTCAGCCTTCCAAGGCATCCCAAATTCATGTATCAAAAACCATTTTCCGATCACGATTGATTGGGGAAAAAATAATAATAAAATTTTTAGTAAAGCTTTTCTTTAACCCTAAATTTAAGGTTAACCTAAATCAACTATCCAAACCTGAAATAGGTATAGCTGTATAGTTGTATAGCCAAATTCGAATCAACGCAATCTATCCGATCTCAAAAATTCCCATTTTCACGGGAGCTAAAAATCACGAAAAAATTTGAACCAAATCTGCTATTTTAACCCGTGAAGGGAATTTTAATTTGAAGACGCCATCTTGTTCAGCATTTTAAGGCATCCCAAATTCATGTATCAAACACCATTTTCCGATCACGATTAATTGAGGAAAAAATAATAATAAAATTTAACCTTAAATTTCAGGTTAACCTAAACCTAACCTGAAATAGTTGTATAGTTAAATCAACGCAATCTATCCGATCCCCAAAATTCCCATTTTCACGGGAGCTAAAAATCACAAAAAATTTTAACGGCGGTTAAATTTTAACGGTGGTTTTAACGGTGGTTTTAACGGTGGTTATAACGAAAATTTTAGCGGTGATCTAACTCCAGTATAAAACGCTGATATAAAAAATGAATACAAGAGAAGGACTTGCTCAAGAATTACATGCAAGTGTTAGACACAATTTTCCGATCACGATTAATTAAGGAAAAATAATAATAAATTTTGGATCATCTGTATAATAAAAGTGGTACTGATTCTGACCCAGTTTTACTTGAAGTTGGAAATATTTAATTATAATCATTTGGATAACGTACGGAATGAAGCACTGAATTCTGGAATATAACAGATTAGGTCCACCACTTGTCGGTGATTTTAAAATCCGAAAAACCTTAAATTACATTTCACAACAATTTATTCTTGAAATGTGCAATAATTATGAGAGTGGTTGCACCTGACCGGAACTGCAGTAAAAGTGAGAGGGTAGAGTTCATTGGCTTCTGATTCGAGTGACGTAAGCAGACACCAGTGGGCTACAAACAAGTTTCAACGCCATTTGCACTGGCTTATTTCTCATTCGTATGAGGAAAGTTGTACACCAAACATCTTCAAAGAGCGAATTTGCTTATGTGCACTATTATACTTTTGTTCTTCATTCTTCATTATACTTTGAATTACTGAACATCATCACCTTCACTAATAAAGGTATGTATCTCTACCAAATGTTTTCTCTATTTATTTTTTTTTTTTTGTATGTTTGTAGAGTGAAAGCAAGATCATCTGGATTTATGCAGTTGACCTATTTTAATAGCACTTTTGAGGGGGATTCGAAATAAATAAATTCTGTTGCTATATATTTCTCAGTTTGTTAGATATAATACGAGATAGATACAAACCGATATGATCAAGTCTAAAATGAGGTTACCATACCGTAGTTTCAATTCCTAGCTATTCAATATCCACCATTTTGAAAGTCTTCATTATAATTTAAATGAGTCTTCAGTTTTATTTTATCAATTTAAATGAGTTTGACTAAAAGTGAGAATTTACAATTAATTTTCTTTTAATGATATTTGGAATGAATAATATTAAGTGTAAGGTTTTTTGATGATCCTTTTTACTATACCGTTTTTAGGTGGATTCCGAAACATTGGTGAGTTTATGAATTGCACAGCGAACACCTCTTCTAAAGAAGAAGAAATTTGTTAAATATAATATGAGATAGATACAAACCGATATGGTCAAGTCTAAAATAAGGTTACCATACTGTAGTTTCAATTCCTAGCTATTCAATATCTGCCATTTTGAAAGTCTTCATTATAATTTAAATGGGTTTTCAGTTTTATTTTATCAATTTAAATGAGTTTGACTAAAAGTGAGAATTTACAATTAATTTTCTTTTAATGATATTTGGAATGAATAATAATTTAATAAGTGTAAGGTTTTTTTTTTAATAGCATTTCTACTATACTATTTTTTTTTTAGGTGGATTCCAAAACATTGGTGAGTTTATGAATTGCACAACTTACACCTCTTCTATTCACTTTAACAGAAATTTGGGTTTTCTTTTTCAGTTTACATGTTCATTGCCGTATTACCTCAACTTCAGATTGAAACGTTTTCTCTACAAAACCATAACCACCTTCACTAATAAAGGTATGTATCTCTAAAAATGTTTTTCTTTATTGTATGTTTGTAGAGTGAAAGAGAGAGAGGGTGAGTGAGAGAAGGAGTAAGAGAGAGGGTGATTAGATTAGATTAGATTATATTTCTTTATTCATGTAAATTTACAAATTTGAATATGAATGATTAAAATCAAAACTATCAACATCACACAGATATATACAGTAGTGAACTCAGAAAGTACTATTTTTATAGTGCATAGAATTATGTACAATGATCTCATTTGTGTGATATTAATTACAGTAATGACAATCTAAGTGATGCAATTACATGAAATGGCGAAGTTTGGACAAGGATTGACACTTGACCAGTGTGAGTGAGAGAGAAAGAGTAAGAGAGAGGGTGAATGAGAGAGTTAGAGTAAGAAAGAATGAGATCACAAGTAGAATTCAGAATTTACACATTCTCTTTACACCTCATTCGCTTTGTCTGTCATCAATTATAAATCAGAGATAAGCTATGCAACTCCTATGCCATCTTTGAAAGTCTTCAGTATAATTTAAATGAGTTTTCAGTTTTATTTTATCAATTTAAAAGAGTTTGACTAAAAGTGAGAATTTACAATTAATTTTCTTTTAATGATATTTGGAATGAATAATAATAAGTGTAAGGTTTTTGATGATCCTTTTTACTGTAGCGTTTTTAGGTGGATTCCGAAACATTGGTGAGTTTATGAATTACACAGCGAATACCTCTTTTATTCACTTAAAAAGAAATTTGGTTTTCTTTTTTTTCAGTTTACATGAACATCGCTGCCCTATCATCGCAACTTTTTTTGTATATATAAAAATGGATAAAATAATTTCATCCACCTACTCATCACCAATCTACCAACACAGCATCAACAAAAACTGCCTCTTTTTCATATGGAATTCGTTTGAAACAATTGATGTGAAAATATTGTTTGAAAACCTAAAACCTCATATAATTGATATAGTGCTTAAAGAATCTGAAAAATTCCACCACAACATTAAATGGTATGTAAGCTTGACAGTTAAATTAAAAAAGATTTATGGTGATAAAGAACTATTTGTAGAACCCACATTCCATGGACAATCGAGGTCTATAATCTTAGTTCATGAGAATCTTGATAAATTTAACACACAATGGGAGGAGGCAGAGGGGAAAATTATGGAAGGTTTAGACAAATTCACAAAGTTAGGGAGTGGTTGGACTATAGACATATTCAAACAATTCAATTTCAATATGGTTAGATACAGACCAATAAGTGGTTCTGGCTCATACATTCCTACTCCAGATAAAATTATAAAGAAAAATGCTGTTATAAATGTGAGAAATGAAGATGATCTTTGCTTTGTTTGGTCCATCCTCTCCTATTTCAAAACCACTAAGAACAATCGAGTATCTGCACTTAAAAAAATAAAAGATAAAATTAATATTGAAAATTTATGCTTCCCACTTAAACTGAAAGACATACCTAAATTTGAGAACCAAAACACAACAATAGCTGTTAATGTTATTGCATATGAAGAAGAGAAAGATATGTTCTATCCAGTCTTTGCATCCCAACACAGAAAAAGAGAGCATACAATCACCCTGTTGTTGTTATCTAACAAAGAAGAACAAAAACACTACACTCTTGTTAAAAATCTATCCAGACTACTATCACATCTAACAAAATATAATGGTAAAGTAGAAATTTGCCCCCACTGTTTTCAAAGATTCACCAAATCAAATGCAAAACGTAGTTTAGAAAAACATATTGAATTGTGCTCATCACACCAAACACAACGCATTAAAATTCCTGAACAAAACACTGTTTTAAAGTTCACAAATTTCTCCTACACCCTACCCACCCCCTTCACAATATATGCTGACTTTGAATGTTTAATCAAAGATGAAAAACATATACCATGTGGTTATGGATATGTAATAGTAAATGAAAGTGGATCAATTCATTATGGGCCAAGGATAGTTAGAGCATCAAACCTGTCTGAATCATCAAATTTAATAGAAAGGTTTCTGGATGAATTAGATGAGCATGGAAATGAATTGAAAAAGCGATTGAAAATACAAGTGCCAATGCAGATTACAGTAGAAGAAGAAAACAAATTTAAAATGGTAGATGTGTGTTGCCTGTGTAATAAGAGCCTATTGTTTGATCGTGTGCGACACCATTCACATTCAACTGGAAAGTTTATTGGAGCTGCTCATCAATCGTGTAATCTTAATGCAAAACAGGTGGAGTTCATTCCTGTAATATTCCACAATTTCACCGGTTACGATTCCCACTTCATTGTTCAATCACTCAATAAATATAAAAAGAGAATAAGTTGCTTAGCTAGGACAAGTGAAAAAATAATTTCAATAACACTAAATAACACTTTGAGATTTATCGATTCACTACAATTTCTGAATTCATCTCTTTCGAAATTGACAGAAAATATATTATCAAATGCTTTTCAACTGATTTCAGCACATTTTCCAAATAATACAAATTTACTCTTGAAAAAACAAATATACCCATACGAATATATGGATTGTTTTGAGAAATTCGAAGAAACACAATTACCTTCCCGGGAAAACTTCTACAACAAACTAACCGATTCAGATGTAAGTGAGACTGACTATCAAAATGCTATAACCGTTTGGAATGCATTCAACTTGAAAAATCTTGGTCAATTTCACGATCTCTATCTAACCACCGATATACTCTTACTCGCCGATATATTTCAATCTTTCAGACCAACATTCCAGAAAACCTACAGTCTTGATCCATCCCACTTTTATTCGCTACCACACTATTCGTGGAATGCAATGTTGAAAATGACTGGTATTGAACTTGAACTTTTAAGTGATCCAGATATGCACCTGTTTGTAGAGTCCAGTATTCGCGGGGGTTTAAGTGTAATCCCCAAACGATATGCAAAAGCCAACAACCAATATTTATCTACATATGATAAAAATTCCAAAACCACATTTATAATCTACTTAGATGCAAACAATTTATATGGTACAAGTATGAGTGAACCACTGCCGCACTCTGGATTCAAGTGGCTATCTAATGAGCAAATTCAAAATTTCGATGTTACAAAAATTTCAGATGAATCACACGTTGGCTACTTTTTAGAAGTCGATCTTGAATATCCAGAAAGTCTTCATGATATGCACAACCATTACCCCCTTGCGCCAGTAAAAGCCACACCGCCATCAGGGCGATATGAGAAATTGATTACAACTTTTGAAAACCGTAAAAATTACATTCTACACTATAAAAATTTGAAACTTTACATGAGATTAGGTATGAAATTAACAAAAATACACAGAGTGATGCAATTCAATCAATCAGCCTGGTTAGAGCAATTTATATCATTAAATACCGAGTTGAGAAAGAATTCAAATAATGATTTTGATAGAGATCTATACAAGCTATGTTCTAATGCAATTTATGGAAAAACGTTGGAAAATGTAAGGAATCACAATGATTTTAGGATTATAACTGATGAAAAGCAACTTGATAAAGTGATTGCATATCCAAGAATGAAACACTGGTACAGATTTAACGATGATGTTGCTGGTGTATGTCTAAATAAGCTTGAGGTTCATCTAAATCGTCCCATTTATGTGGGTATGGCAATACTTGAGTCAAGTAAAGCAATAATGTATAAATTCCATTATGATGAAATTCTAAAAATGTATCCCAATGTTGAACTGCTAATGTCCGATACAGATAGTTTTATGTATCTGATTCAAACAAACGATATTTATAAAGATATTGAAAGAAATTTGGACTTATTTGACACATCTAATTATCCAAAAGATCATCAATGTTACAGCACAAAACATAAAAAACAACTAGGTAAATTTAAGGATGAGTGTGGTGGAAAAATAATTTCTGGGTTTGTTGGACTACAAGCTAAAATGTATGCAATTCGCATAGGTGATTCAGAAAAGAAGGTTGCAAAGGGAATTCCCAAGAGTGCAAATAGAAATCAATTGAGATTTGAAGATTATAAAGAATGTCTGTTTGATGTAAAACACAAAAATGTAACATCATCAGCAATTGAAAGTAAACTGCATCATGTCTATACTGTTCAACGTGAAAAACTAGCTCTTCAACCTCATGACGATAAACGTTTCATACTGCCAAACCAAATTGATACTCTAGCTTGGGGCCATAAAGATATTCCAATAAGAAAACGTAAAATTCGTGAGCAACCATCTCAAGGAAAAGTACAAAAACTTTAAAACCTGAAAACTTTAAAATATAAAGAAACTTTAAAACCTGAAAAACTTTAAAATAAAATAAAAAAAATTTTTTTTTTTGCTTAAATAGGTCTGAGATCTAGAGTTTTAGGTGGGTTCCGAACCATTTGAAGTATTAATTTTAATTTTTTTTTCATTGTTGTACTACTGTGTAAAAAAAAATATCATGTAACTGTTATCGAATTAGTTTATATTGAAATGATAAATTGAAGAATTCATCTAAAAAATACAATCTATGTAAACCTGGGTGCGGGTACCTGCGTAGGTGTGGGTACCTATACCTAGATTAATGTATTTCCTATGTAGGTGTGTAGGTGTAGGTACCTATACCTAGATTAATGTATTTCCTATGTAGGTGTGTAGGTGTAGGTACCTATACCTAGATTAATGTATGTGGGTGTGTAGGTGCAGGTACCTATACCTAGATTAATGTGTGTATGTAGGTAAAAAAAAAAATTATTTTTTATTATTTGATTTATACTTTTTTAAATTACTCTAATTATATATTATATTTATACTTTTTTTAAAATTACTATACTACTTTATTGTTTTGTTTTGTTAATATTATTTGTTTACATTACTTTTCTAACAATTCCACTCAATGGTGTATATTCATAGATATTTTCGTATATAATGAGACAGTATGCAGATGTATTTTCTGGGATATTTGCTGTTGTGTCAAATGAAAGTTTCACATCTAATGCACCCGATTTCAAAAGTTCACTTTGACGAGAACAGTCTATCACAATTAGTGGTGTTTTTTCAAATTTATCAAATGCTATTGATGTTCCCGAATCACTTTGTTTGTAGTAGGCGTGTTGAAAGGCGGCAAACATCTGATACAATGTATGTTTATTACCCATAATATTATCATAGGGAAAGTATTGTGCATTCAAATACAAGCGAACATTATTCAAATTACAAAAATCAAATTGAGATATATCGTTACGAAGGCTATTCTTTCTATTAGTTTGCAGTCCTAGTACAACAAATCTTGGTTTATCCATTTGTGATGCCGTCTTAACAGTCCACTGATGACTTGTGCTTTCCGGTAGGGTAGGATACTCGTGTAATTGCCAAGATCTGAATGGAAGGCTAATTGGTTTATCATTGTGAGATAATTTCAGTAGATTAAGACGAATTGTGTCTGCTACATGTATGTAGGGTACTTTCCATTGTATTTTTGTTAGATTAATTTCGATTTTAGTACCAGCGGTGGTTTGAATTGCATTTAAATCAGATGAAGATCGAAGCAGAACCAATTCTTGTTTTACATTCAAAATAATTTTCCTATAATCTTCCATGAAGCCTAACCACATTTCCAGTGGAATACAAAAGCTGAATTTCTTTTTATTTGCCCATCCATCTCGATTCCATCCTGCATTCTCCCATATACATTTATTTTGTGGAGATTCGCACAAGAGGTTTTTCATTGTTGTTGTCATGCCAACGTTACGTGTGCGGTCAACTTCGACTCCACCCACCTCATATCTAATCTCATCGAATAAATAGGCTATTCCATTGTTCACTAATACAAAGTCAACTTCAGTATTGTCTGCTTTTTGTACTTTAATATTACCCTCTATTAGAAGATAGCTTTTACATGGTAGTGTGTAGACATCCTGTTGATTTACATTGATACGAATTTCATCATTATTTTTGTATGTTTGTGATGCATATGGTGTGTGAGTGTGATACTCGAATTGGGTTATACTCTCATCGAATTGTACTTTCTCACCAACATTGAATATTGAATCAATTTGCATACCGTGAGGAATTTGGTGATTCATTGTTTATATTTTTATTATATACAAAAAAACCTAATCTTTGTAGTAGTTGTCTATTTTTAGGTGTAAGTAATTTCCTATCTGTTGCATCATGCTGTTGTGATTGATGATTTTTTGTAAATATTAGCATATTTTTTATAATATTATAAAATTACTGGTTTCTTTCTTACATGTAAGCGTACTGTTATTGTTTCTCCACGAAAGTTTACCACATTCCCGTCCTGATCGATTATATTTATACAAATTTGATTTATTGTGTTTGTATTGATTGGCATGTACACCACAGTTGTGGGTGATTCAATTATTTTATAGCCAGGTGGTACAATTGTGTAAAACTCATGAATTGTGTGACCTTCACTGCCGTTATTGTACGAACCCTGTGCAATATTACATTCTACACGTATACTATTCACACGCATTATATGAACGGGTTTTGTTGATATATGCCATTTATTTGCTAGTAATTTCTCATGTTGAAATCCAAGTATTGGACCAATGCTGTCCTTCATAGTTAGATCAATATCTTTATCTGCATACAGCTCACACTGTAGCGTATTGTTGTTGGCTTTGATTCTCAGTTGACTGCTTGTTAGTTTAAGATTATTTCGAATATAATTTAGAATATCCTCCAATTCGTATGATCCTTCTGGTATTTCAACCACACGCCCATCATACACGAACTTATTATTTACATTTGTTTCAATATTTGGAATTGTATTGTATGTGTACATGTTTACTAGACCCACCTCATAGTCAAAGCTATCCAATTCAACTGGTGGGAAGATTTCACTAACCAATGGATTCTCGTTTGCTGTTAGTGTAAACATAATCACTATATTTTTTATACAGCCACAATAGACACAGATGTCCGCATGAGTGCTCCATTTGTTGATATTTCTTGTAGTTGTATCGAACTCTTACACCCTGCATATATTTCATAAATTCAAGTGGTGGACTTAGATTACCAAAACTGTCAAAATAGTCACATAGATTAGCGTTTTTGAAGTAGCACGTCCAATGAGTGCCCTCACCAATTTCATTATCCAGATTGATTATACCCAGTTCTAGGTGTTTGAGTGGTGTATTTGGTAGTTTATCTCTCATATAAATTCCACGTAACGGTAAGTCAAGCTGTTTTGCATACTTTACTATATCTACATTTGATAATGGGGATTTTTTTTTAAAATGGCTTTCAATGCACTCTCTACCTTCTTCTTCTTCTTCTTTATACCACAACCTTTGTACGGTTTCAAATAGACACCTTTGCCGAGTTTCTTTCCTCCTCCACCAAATTTCACTTTTGCATTCATAAGATTTGTAACTAGATAGGCTGCTGCTCGTTCAGGAAGACTAGCATCGGCTGCTTTTACTCTTTCCCACGCGAGTGCTGCAAGTTTCCTATCAGCTTCCGTTCGATTTTGTGTTGGGTCACTATAGGCTATATCATGCTCTCGACACGCTTCATCTAATCTATTTATTCCTTTATCTCCTCTTGCTAATCGTTTTTTCAAGTTTGTCGCGGGTCCACAGAATTCGTACCCGGGAATATGGAGCTCCATGGGCAGTAGATCAATTGCTTTATTAATTACGGAACCCAATATACCAGATCCCAACTTCTTTTTCATTGACCTCTTCTTTTTTGGAGTATTTTTTCTATTCATTTTTATATAGATAATTTTTCTCATACCATCTTTTAAATGAAGAATTATAGATGGAGAGACCCTTTACAGCCTCTCTATAGTTGGTAAGTAATTGTGGATCTGTGATGTGTTTCCACTGTTGTCTAATATCAATGTTTGGTAAGTAGAAATCTTTAACTGTATCTATTTGTTGTGCTAGAGTAATGGCGTTTTGAAACAAGTTTATCATCTCTTCTCTCTCCAAGTCCAGTGTCTCTTTTCTACTCAAATGTCGACCAAATTTATCAATAGTCATACTTGTTTTTATTATAATTCATGTTTGTAGATGAATTTACTCTCAAACCATGCTCTAAAAAACCATGGATTTTCAGTTTCCTCTGAATATTTTCTATACTGATCAAATAGGTTTGGATCTGTCATTGCTCGCCACTGATCAATGTTGTTGAGATCAACTCTTGGAAGATGGTGTGCCGCAAGTGGTATCAATTGTAGGATATCAATTAAATTCTGCACCAATTGTTTCAATTCTTCATTGATATTTGCCTTTCTACTTGCATACAAATGTCGCCCAAATTTATCAATAGTCATTTTTATAATACTAGATTACCACCTATAATGATACCGATTTCACGTAATTCTTCAATTATTGATGCAATTTCTGAATCATGACCAGTGTGTCCGGCAAGTTTTGAATTAATCAACAATTCCAATCTTTCACACAATTCATTTGGATTATCCCAATAGGTGTAGACGTTGCTGTTAGGTGAGGTTTCAATTTGCATATCATGTATTCCACTACCCAGTTTTTGTTCAACTCCTTTAACACGTTTAGGTGGAAATAAATCTTTAATTATGCGAGTGTATTTATAACTGGTATTTCTTTTCACACGTCCCAATGCATCAAGATGAACTCCAGTTAGTTCAAGTATACGTTTATAGTCGACAAGATCACCTTTCCTATAGATGAATGTATCTGGAATTGCTTTGAATAGCAGCTCTAGTAGACCATGTGTAAGTGGGAATGATTTATTACCATCAATAATGATTTTTTTATCATCAAACTTGATAACTTTCTTTCCAATTTGCCATTCATTGATGGTGGGATTAAAGTGAACTCCATACAGATTTTGACCTTTTGTTGTTCTCATAAAATTATCAATGTATTTACCTATACGATTTCTAGATGCAAATTTCCGACTAGACTCTCTACTGTCTCTTCTACTACTTTCATCTAAATTACTGGGAACATTGGAGGTGTCTAAATTAGAAGATTCTAAATTAGAAGATTCTAAATTACTGGGAACATTGGAGGTGTCTAAATTGGAAGAGTCTAAAAAACTGGGAACATTGGAAGAATCGAAAATGTTTGTTGTATCTAAATTAGAAGCATCTAAATTAGTGGTATCTAAATTAGTGGAGTCTAGAATGGGGTAGTCTTCCTCCTCCTCTACCTCCCCCTCCTCTTCCTCATCCTCCTCCTCCTCTTTCATTTCCTGTTTAACATCAAATAATTGTTGTTGTTTAAATTGATTCAATGATTCGGTAATGGGTTTATATTGTTTCTGTAAATTTTCTTCTTCACTAATTGCATCATATGATAATTCTCGATGTTTTCGACGTATAGAGTCACGCAACTGTTTTATATTATTTTTGATGGTTGTCAATTCTTTGAGATCCTTTTTCAATATCATTTTTATAATAGGATAAATTTATCAAACCCAACCCTGTATCTCCCATTATCCAGTGCACAATCTTTGTTTATGACTAGAAAATTATTATTATTCCATGCTTGAGCACACATTCTACTGAATTCATCTCTACTCAAATCTGGATATACATGATCGTGATATATGTGTTGTAGATTACGATTATCCTGTTTGAATATAACAATCAAATTACTGTTGTCTCTAATCAATTGTTTAGGAATACTAGAGTACGTTTGACAAATGTAGAAACTATCAATGTTTTTGTATCTACCCATACTGAAATAGTCTCGAATATTCTGTTGTTTTTCCATACAAATATCATCGAAAATCATAACTGAATTGGGGTGTGCATCGTTTGGGTGTGGTATTTCTTCATTATGCTGGTACAGATTGAATCCAACCTCGGCTACTTGACTCATAATTTCCTTGAGAAGTTGATACTTGTCTTGCTGGTGAGATTTGGTGAATACATATAAATGTGAAAACTTGACACCATTCTCGGCAAATAATAAATTAAAAACAGTATTTGTTTTTCCAACATTGGACGGCCCACACACAATACATCTTACACTATTTGGTAGAAGCACACTGTGTCTTATTTGTTGTTTTTTATTTAAATACTTGTCAAAGTTAATCAGTGGCAATTTTGATTTGTGCTGTTTTAGCTTCATTTTTTTAATGTATTATTATCAATCCATGAATTGTATTTCGAATCAAAACCCAACCATTTCACATACAATTTATTACCTTTCTTCTTTAGCACTCTTTCAATAAGATACACATCTGGGTACTTGGTTTTCTTCATTTCATACTCATAGAATGCACCCTTAATAATTTTATTGTTATCGTCTTTGAGGTGATAGGTGAGGGGAATGCTTGGTAGTACATTGTGTACAGTGAAAATCTCATTAGTATAGTTTGGTAGGTATCCTTTATCAAATATTCGTTTGTAACGTGTGATTCGAACCTTATCGCCGATTTTAAACTTTTGCTTTTTAAGTTTGAAGGAACGCAGGGTCGCCTTATCAATATTCATTAGTACATACTTTTCATTTCCAGTATTCACTTCACTCGGTTTCATGCGAGTGGTTCGATGAACGGTGTTATTGTATTTGTCTAACAGTTTTGGGAGTAAATTCAACCATTTATAATTTCCCTGTACAGTGAATTCACGAAACATGTGCTCTTTCAGGGTCCTATTGAAACGTTCACAGATTGCCGCCTTCTTATTACTGAAAGTACTATAGTGATTGATATTGTACATTTTAAAGAGTTTTTGAACAGTAGCATTGTAGAACTCTTTACCGGCATCAGTTTGAAAATTCTTTATCTTATTCTGTTCAAGTATTGGTTTGAGGGCGTTTGCCACATCATTACCCGATTTACTTTTCAATGGTATTGCAAATGCAAATTTACTAAAACAATTTATTACTGTTAGTATGAATTTGAAATTTCTATTGATGGTACTGTAATTTGACATATCAACAAGATCGGCCTGGTACAGATCTGTTACGCCTTTGATTTCTGTACGACGTGTGGGAAAATTGTGTCTAACATTTGCATGTAATTCTTGAGCAAGTCCTTCTCTTGTATTCATTTTTTTATACTAGAGTTAGATCTCCGCTATAACCACCGTTAAAACTACCGTTGAAACCAGCGTTAAACTGAGCCAGAAGCGGTACTGCTTTTAGTACAGATGACCGAAAAATTTTATTATTATTTTTCCCCAATTAATCGTGATCGAAAATTTGTATTTGATACATGAATTTGGGATGCCTTTGAAAGCCGAACAAGATGGGGTCTTCAAATTAAAATTCCCTTCACGGGCTAAAAAAGTTCAAATTTTTTCGTGATTTTTAGCTCCCATGAAAATGGGAATTTTCGAGATTGGATAGATTGCGTTCATTCAACTTGAACTTACCTATTTCAGGTTGAATTAGCTTTAATTGGATTGGTTAAGGTTAACCTTAAATTTAAGATTAGGTTAGACTCAGAAGTGGTACTGCTTTTAGTACAGACGACCCAAAAATTCTATTATTTTTTCCTCAATTAATCGTGATCGGAAAATGGTGTTTGATACATGAATTTGGGATGCCTTGGAAGGCTAAACAAGATGGCGTCTTCCAATTGAAATTCGCTCCAGGGGTTAAAAAGTTCAAAATTTTTCGTGATTTTTAGCTCCCGTGAAAATGGGAATTTTGGGAATCGGATAGATTGCGTTGATTTGACTTTGACTTACCTATTTCAGGTTAGGTTAGGTTTGAATGGGTTGACTTAGGTTAACCTTAAATTTCAGGTTAAAGAAAAACTGTGACGGAACTCTTACTCTGCCCTACTCAAATGGTATACGCTTCTCAAACATCTATCTGTTCTCCAAGACAACATTCCAACCGAAATACGAGTTCTTGCGCACTGTGATGGAAGGACTAGGACCTAAAATGAACTACATCGAGTGTGACACCTGTGAAGAGATACCTGCACCACACGAATTGCCCGCCAATTCAATAATCATTTTTGATGATGTTATCTGTGAGCAGCAGGAAGCCATCAGACGCTACTTCACCACTGGACGGCACAGCAACGTTGATGTGTTTTATTTGGCACAGACCTACAGTCGCATACCAAAACAATTGATACGTGACAATGCCAATTTTCTGATTGTATTCAAACAGGATGAACTCAATATGAAACATTTGTACAGAGATCATGTGGGAGCCGACATGACATTTGATGCATTCAAAAGTATGTGCGATGATGTGTGGTCTTCGTCTGCACATGCATTCCTTGTTATCGATAGTGCCTCAGGCAAGAATAGCGGACGTTACAGAAACGGTCTTGACACTTTTTTAGCTGAAGCATAAGCTGAAAAGGCTCATTCAGTCAGTGAACACCGATCGAGATGGACGTGAAGCAGCAGCGGAAAAGAAAGCAGACTGTGGAGGACATTGCTCCAACCATCATGGAGATTGCTCAGCTACGACGCAACATCAAGAGGAAGCATAAGGAAATCACTTTGGGCAGATCATTGACTGAGGAGAAGCATATCAAAAGTTTGAAACCAATTATTGAGCCACTCCAGAATATTTCAGATGTTATCATGGAGCGGGGTGTCCCAGCAGCAGCAGCACCACCACCAGCACCACCACCAACACCTTCACCAGCAGCAGTGACACGCCCATTCGCACGTACACTATCAACTCATATGGTACCTCCTACACCACCAATTACACCCGGCTCACCATACCCATTTAAGTTAGGTGCAGTGAAAGGACGTAAGCCACAATGGGAGAGACCTACTGCATCACCTATTGTAGAAGAAGAAGAAGAGCAGACCTTGGAGACAGTTGGAACAGCTGAAATACCTGCAGCAAGCACATCAGGAGTGGGACGGAAATTGTGGAAAGGTAGAAGTCAATTGGAGGAGGAGGAGGACTCATCCATCGATGAGGAGGAGGAGGAGGAGGAGGAGGATGTGTTGATGAATACTACCCAGGAGGAAATTGATGAAAGCTTTGCCCAATCTGAACTGGCTGGAACAGCTGTAGGAGAATATGTTAAAGCATCGATGGACAACAGAGATGGTAACAGTGATAGAAAGTTTGGACCAAGAGTGGAGAATAATAGCCTATTTCTCGGTAACAAGCTGCTAACCTTTGGACCAAATGGGGACAAGATTATACTGAGCAATCCAAACAATGAAAATGAAGAGAAAACGTTCAATGTCACACCGGGAATATGCGAGCTGATTTTCAAGAAACATCCCGACTTCAGAAAGGTGAAAAAAAGTGATGAGAAGGTCTACAAGAGTGTGTTGAGCCTAACCAATGTGTACAGGGCAGGCTATCGCGCATATGGAAAAATTGTGAACTATAACAATCCCAAATACAAGAATGTAATCAAAAAGCTTCGAGAAGTGAAACATGGCGATGCATCATCATCTTCAGATACTTCGGTTGCTGGACGAGGACTCAAGGCACCATTCAATTTGGTAGCCGATAGTCGGATTGAGTACATCTACTATGATGATCCCAATGAGTTGGTGGACAGATTGAGACTGTTGGATCAGTCCAAAGCAGTTGGCAACACTGGACATGAGAATGAAATTAATTCAATTCTAGAAGAGTTGGTGGAAGGTGGTTACATAGTTGGCAGCACTGCACTCTAGCCCGATAAAACGTGTAAACTTGAGCATGTGCATACCATTCAAGTAATGTCATCAAACGGCGATAGAAGAATAATGGACGTCCTCGGTAATATCAACGTCCGAGGAAGAAGAGTGATCAATGTTGGCAGCCCACGCAATGAAAAGGATGCTGTTAACCTAAAAGTGTGCCAGAATATGCTATGGGATTGGCTGCCAAAGACTCAGGACACTGAAACATCGCAGATTTTTGTAAGCTTGAACAATGCAGTCCTCATGGATGTTAATGATCCAATCCAAGATGGTGATGGAGTCAACAAAAAGTATTTGGAAAAAAGGTTAGATGAGCATTCAAGGGTTGTAGTTAAAAAGTGTTTCACTACCATCATGAACATTATTTGGTCACCTGAAAACCACACTTTGAGTAGAGAGCAGTTGAGAGATAAAGTGTTACAGGCTTTGGGAATCCATGAGGGTATAAAACCGGATGACCAAGCTGCTGATCAACATTAGATGGCTGCTGCCCTTCGAGAGAGGAAGAGCTACAAAGGAAGAGGAGTACTTTCCGCAATCACAGACGCTGCAGGTGCAATAGTCAACAAGGCAATAGACGTACTGCCCATAGAACTTCATCTGCCCGGCTACCAGTACTGTGGACCAGGTACAAAGCTTGAGAAGCGATTGGCAAGAGGCGATCCAGGTGTCAACAGACTTGACCAAGCTTGTAAGCAGCACGACATTGCATACTCAAGGAATAGTGATACTGCTAGCAGAGCAGCGGCAGACCGGATCTTGGCTGAACGAGCTTGGAGTCGAGTGAAATCATCGGACGCAGGTGTTTTGGAAAAGGCCGCAGCACTAGCAGTGACCAACATTATGAAAGCCAAGGCAAAGTTTGGTGGAGGAGCTAAAAGGAGAACTGGACCCAAGAGGAAGAGGAGGAGGACTGTAACCAAGAGGAGGAGAACAGCGGTATCAACCAAGGGTCGAGGCCTGTACCTGAGACGTCAAAAGACGGGAAACGGGGCTCGTCGCCGTCGATGCGGCGGCAGAAGATGATTGCTCTACCAGACCGAGCACTGACCGATGCAGACCTCTACAAGTATGCATGCCGTTTGAAGCTAAAGAAATTTCGAGGAGTGTTTATGCGAGATGCTCTACCTGCTGAAGGACCACTGAGGAGGGAGTGTGGCATCATCAACCTGGATGACAGCAAAGGACCTGGCACACATTGGGTGTGCTATGTTAAGAAGGATGGCAACGTTCACTACTTTGACGGCTTTGGCAACCTGAGACCACCACAAGAATTTATTGACTACATGCATCGAGGATCAGCACCAGCGACGAGGATTGAGTACAACTATGATCGGAAGCAGGAGGATCTCTACTCTCACATATGTGGACATTTATGTTTGAAATTTTTAGTTGATTGTTAAATAAATTATGAATCTAAACACAACTGTTTTTTCATTATTAGTATAAAACCTCTCAATTATTGTGGTAAGCAGTCATTAGGTTGAAGTACACTGAGCAATCAAGATGATGCTCTGCTTTGGAGGAACCAAGTCAACGCTGAGTAGTGAATTCTACCCGCCTATTGATACGGGCAATGGTGTATGGGAAGTGGGACTTATCAGCTTCACAAGCTGTAACTCTATTCCAAATGTTGAGGTCGGCTACAACAATACATTACGCTTCCTAGCTCCACCAGCGGGTGAGTCGCATGACGAGGATCATTCAGTGACACATGGAGAGCTTAATAACAGCAACATGACAATCGTTGATTGGTTTAGATGGGGTCTTACTGGTAAAACAGAACCAAAAAGTAGAGAAACCAGGAGCATAGGATTGACCTTCAATGATGGAAAGAAGAAAGTGTTTCCAATTGTGGGCGGTGATACCAGCGCTGCAAACAAAGTGTCTCCCAGTGTGAGCACAGATGCAAGTGTGAGCACAGATGGAAGTGAAGAAGGAAAGGTTTGGCAAACTGTTTCATTGCCAGAAGGCAGTTTTGAGTTTAACATGATCAAGGAACTGTTGGAGGCAAGATTGAATAAGCGTGGAGTTAACCTACAAATGGCTATGGACACGTCAACATTGAAATGTATAGTGCTGTGCAATACTAAGCTGGACTTTACCCCGCCTGACTCAATAGGCAAATTGCTGGGCTTCAACAGGATCCTGGAAGCTGACAAGGAGGCTAGAGGTGACTCAACCATGATGATTAACCGCCCCAATGTGGTGCGTGTGAAATGTAACATAGTGAGCGGCTCCTACTCGAATGGAATCAAGGATCATGTTATCTATGAGTTCTACCCGTCAGTGGACCCAGGCTATAAAATGGCTGTGTCTGTGCGCAATGTTGTCTATTTACCCGTGGATGCCGAGCAGATCAGCAACATTACGTTGGAGATTGTTGATGAGAACGGACGTCTGGTGAACTTTAGAGAGGAGCCGATAAACATAACCTTACATT
Source organism: Conomelus anceps (assembly GCA_948455865.1). Classification (NCBI taxonomy): domain Eukaryota; kingdom Metazoa; phylum Arthropoda; class Insecta; order Hemiptera; family Delphacidae; genus Conomelus; species Conomelus anceps. The sequence continues at coordinate 43,171,692 of OX418224.1, read as the reverse complement.
TACGAAGAAGAGAGTGATATGGTGCTGCTATTTGAAAAGAGGGGTTGGAGTGGAGCTGAGCAGTCTGAGACAGAGACAGAAAGAAATAAAAGGGGTGCAGGCGCTTTAAACGTCATTCAACGATCGACCGCCATTGAGTTAACATCAAGGAGCATCGATTATCTAGAGCAAAGAGGTTGTATTGTTATCAGACGACATCCACGACAGCGACAATGAGACTTTTGGATGTGACAAAGAGTGGTCCATCTTCGGATGATCGCATCACAGGTTTTGAGTATCATTCACATTCGCCATACAACACAACCTTCAATGCCAACGATGAGATCAGGATACCAATTCAGCAGCAGGACATCTACACACTACCATCAGAGAGCTATCTACACCTTGAGTACACAGTAACCAGTGCAGCTGGTGCTGCACTGGCCGGCACACCATGTGTCTCTGGATTTTTTGCCAACCTGTTTTCGGAGATACGCTATGAGATCAATGGAGTTGAGGTGGACAGCACACGCAACCCAGGCATTGCCAGCCTGATGAAGAATGCAATGACCTTTGAACGAGAAGAACTAGCCAAGATGGAAGGAGCCGGCTACAAGTATAATGCTACAACAGGTCTAACTACATTTGCCGCCAATGCAGCCAACGCTACCGTCATGGATGTACCACTTAGATATCTGCTGGGATTCGCCGAAGACTACAGACGTGTGCTGCTCAATGTGAAACAGGAGCTGGTGCTAAGACGCAGTGCTGACAACGTAAACTGCTTGAATACAATAGGCCTTGTCAACATTCGGAAGCTTGTGTGGAAGATGCCCTATGTGGAGGTGGCCGATGAAGCAAGATTGCGTCTGCTACGATTGGTGCAGAATGACTCGCCTGTATCAATACCATTCCGACATTGGGAGCTGTATGAGTACCCGGCCATGCCCGAAGCTACAAAACATACATGGACTGTCAAGTCGACTGCACAACATGAGAAGCCGAGATACATTGTGATTGGACTGCAGACTGGAAGAAGAGGAAGAGCAGATGCAAATGGATCATTGTTTGACAAGTGCAATGTGAAAGACATTCGAGTGTTTCTGAACAACAAGTACTATCCGTATGAAAGCATTGATGGTGATGACAACCGTGTCTACAATATGTATACAGCTTTCAATGGAGTCTACAACCATGGAGATTTTCGAGCAAGCAACCCACTGTTTGAGAAGTCTGCTCTGGCAGATGGAAGAATGATGCTGTTTCCAATTGACTGTTCACGTCAAAATGAAACACTCAAGACTGGCAGCATTGATGTCAGAGTGGAATTTGAAATGACTGATAACATTCCTGCAAATACACGTGCCTACTGTCTGATGATACATGAAGTGGTCAAAGAGTATCGACCAATGACAGGCACAGTTCAAATTGCCTGATAACTCGACTATAAAAAGGCTGTGGATGAGGTGCAGAGACATCACAACTGTGTGAACATCGCAGCATGAATCTTGAGGACAGCATCGACAACATCATGAAACTTATCAGCTTTGAAGAGGAAAAGGATAGCAGCAGCAGCAGCAGCAGCAGCAGCAGCAGCAATGAAACATGGCATGACTCTGTGGAAGGTTTTGGACCATACTTTGTGATAGACTTTCAAGGATTCACTGGACGAAATGGCGAATTTGTTGTCAAGGAAATGGCGTATCTTGAACATGCTATAGAATCACGCATTGTACGCCAGCACTCTCTCTTCAGATCTCCCTACTCTGAATCTGTACTGGCTACTAGTATACGTAAGGAGAATGATTCACATAGTGCTAAACATGGCTTGAGATGGATGGACAATAATGATATGGGGGAATACTACTCCAACCTAAGACCAATTGTGAGAAGTGCACTGGAAAGATGGCGGAAGATTGTAGGACCAGCTCACACAATCTATGTCTATGGATATGACAAACTGAGCATGCTGCACAAACTGATGGAGCCCCAATACGAAGACGAGGAGAATCTGGCTGACAACTTTACTGTGATTGATCTATCATCTCCATTCGAGCAACAAGATCTCCCCAACCTGGAGAAACAAGTGATGACTTCCTACAACAACTACAACTGTGAACAACATTGCTATCTCATCATGACAGAAGACTACAGAGCAAATCTGATCACTGACGGATCAATGAAATATTACTATTGTGCGCTCAATGTTGTAAATTTGCTATATAATCATATTTTGCAAACCATGTCTAAAGATAAAAAACGTGTTTGTCAATGCATGTTAATAAATGAATAATTCAATAGATTGCGTAATCATTGACTTACCCCCACCACCACTACTATGTTAGCTATATAAAAGATGCTGTTGGCTTGAGAGCACAGTGCAAGATGGATATCAATAAGTATAGGAATGAGTTACGTTTGAAAGCAGCCGTTATGGAGCTGGAAGTCGAGCTGGAGCAGCGGGGCATCATGTCATTGGATGACTTTCAACTCGAGTGTGGACATGCAGTTTCGTGCACTGGTGCCAGTCTACGTGATGCGTGTGATTGCATCCATCTTAGAAGGCTACGATATGCAATTATTGATGCAGTACATGGCCGTGGTACTGTGAAATACTTGAGAGATCTACAAGAATGTACTAGTGGATTGGAACCAGCAATACCTGTCAACAGTTATAATGTTAACAGGTTCTTGAAGAACATCTTCATAGGAATCATGTGGAAAAATGGTATGGGCAAAAGTGTCCCGCAGCAGCCAGCACAACTTCCATTCAAAATCTGGACGATGTTTGACAATGAAAAGGTGTCACTAACTTCAGTGTACAGGCTAAAGCATAGCATGGCAGCTGTACTGGATCTCGGACAAGTGGAAGACTGGCGATACAAGGATGTCAAGATTGTCATCAATCTTCCCGATACTCTTCAAAAGTACTGGTGTCAATTTGAGTATGGCAGCAAGGCGCTAAGTGCAATTGGCAGTAATGAAATCGTATTTGCCGGCTTCTCTCACAGTATGGAAGATCAACGTGTAAGGAGGTTCCGCATTGCAGATGGATGCTCAGAAGCTTTTCTCATCTCCATCTTTACAACAGTTCAACGTCATCGCTCTAGAGGCTTGGATACAGTTGATGGTGTATGCAGTGCGATTGAAGAGACTCCAACCACAGACTATTGTCAGGGTGAACTGCTCACTCATCTTTATATTTTATTTCATAATGCTTAGAATAAACTTGTAATGCTATACAACTGGTTCTCATTCACCTACTCTCTCCTTAGTATACTCATAGAGAGAGAGAGCGTTCCACTTCTACCACAGACATGTTTTTTCCTGCATAGATAGCATTGGAATGCAGCAGTGACATACTAGTTAAAACTGGTATATCAAGGCCAGTGGGCTGAGTCAGTGATGGAAGTGGAACTCTCTCTCTCTACCCTCTCTTTTTCGTTGAAACTGTCTTTGTTGAAAGCAATGTAAGACAATTTCTTGCCTATATGAACACATGCACTAGTACACTATTGAGTGCACTAGTGAGCGCACTAGTGCACCAGTGAGTGCACTAGTGAGTGCACTAGTGAGTTATCTAGTGAGTGCACTAGTGCAAGTGTTCACCTCATGTGCATCATCTTATAGACTATAGGCATTGGGAGATGGAAGAAAAACTCACAATTGCAGAATAAAAAAGAAGCGTTTATTAGTCAATAAACATGTTCATTATAAATGTGTTGCCTGCAGGAGTAACACTCATTTTGAATTTGCTCAGATCTAAAGGTCCATTTTCCACATGTTTCAATGTGAGCCGACTATATGCGTCTGGTAGTATAATGTTGGCAGTCTGGTTGTCCACTATGATGTTGATGCTGACTTTTGTACCGTATTTAGTCAATGATGTCTGCGCTGACAGCATTTGATACTTAATTTCAGGCTTCAGATCCTTCATCGATAGATAGTTGGGGCTGGCAGGCTTATGGCTTGAAATTGAACTGTAGAATTCCAGCACGGCATTGTTGAGAGCTCCTTGCGGCTTGATGGTTTCTGCAGTGTTTGGAGCTTGAGCTGCGGTGGTGGTGATATTGATCATTTCTTGTGCAGAGGTGTTCATCTGCAATAAAGCAATAGCATAGATTATTCCCAACACTCCAAGAGAGCTGCCAGTGTTGAGGGTCCACAGTTTGCTTCCTCCTCCTCCTCCTCCTTCTCAGTGTAAGGTGGTGGTGGTGTGGATGGTTGAATGCAGTACGCATCTCCTATGTCAATGAGAAGATCATTGATATCCTGACCTTTGTCCAATGGTAGCAGCCCTGTCCACCATTTATGATCTCTGAAAACTTGAGGTTCGCTGGGCCAACTATTCGCAATGAAATTGTCCAAATGCATCAATCTAAATGTTAGTAATACACATTTACAGTTCCACACCTCACCCTGCTTAACTGGATTGTATGTATATGTACATGGGGGAATATGTAAACTTCTGACGGGTAGATAGAAACCGTGACCGCGGTTTGGTCCATGCCCAATTTTTCTAGCATTATGCAATGCTCGACGGTATGAGCTGACTGGTAATGACATGGTTTTCAAGAGGTTGCAGACATACTCCAAGTCCTCTCTGATTGTGACAGCATCAGCACGCTGTTGACCGTTCATTCTGCAAAACAAGACATGAATTAATCTTCGAACATCTCACTTGTAACATTATAGCAGACCTCAACTGCATATCTCTTAAGGGCAGACTCAATCGTTTCCCACCTCATGGAATCAGAAAGTCCAATATGCATCTGAAGGTAACAATCTTCTGCCATTCCCAACCGCATCATGTGACCTATCATATCGTATATCTCCAAACACCTACAATCAGGCTTTACATTCAATGGTGCTTGTGCCCGCCTTTTTAAACATGAGGGTGAATGAAACTTCTTGTAATCATCACTGATGTAACCATGATCTGGCCACCATGTGAGTATGTGTAAGATCACTTCGCCAATGTCATCACCAGTGAGTTTTTCAGCTTTGAACAGTGAGATTATATCAGTGAAATCCATGCGCTTGCAAACAATGTACAATGTCCTCCTAAAAAGTCTTGGAGTAGTCTCCATGAACAGCTCCTTACAGTGTATGATATCATGACGTATAGGATGTGGCAGTGTGTTGATATCAGCACCAAGGTATAGAGCTTCTACTGAAGCTTTCCTTGCAAGCTCATAGAGTGATCTGGGATTCCTGTAAAAAAGAGTGAACAGATTAATAATCTTCTTCTTCTTCTAAGAATTCATCACTGCTGGTAGTGATATAGCTGACACTTTCATCCTCTGAATATATGTCAATTTCTTCACAGGCTCCTATTTTTCTCATTAATCTACCTAGCCCTACAATATGCTCATCATCCTCATCAGGTTCTTGCAGTCCTAGAGTATGAAGAATATATCCGTCCTGCACATAAGCTAAACGCCACATGTGTGCTACTATATCATATATCTCACTGCATCGACATTCCACTATATCATTTAATGCTGCCCGTGCGCGCCTATCAAGACATGTTGACACATGCTGTTTCTTGTAGAGATTGTGAGTTACAGTGAAAAGTGGTAGACTATCTCCAAATACATAGCTCACGACTTCACCAAAGTCACTCCTGCTAAACTTTTCAGCTTTAATTATTGCAATTAGATCAATGAGGTCCATGCGTTTGCAAAATGCTAAAAATTTCATGGCTTTGGTTAGTATTGGATGGATATCAAAACGATTGAAAGGGTGTAGGAATTCTTCGCGTAGAGTCTGTGGTAGAATGCTGAAATCTGCACCCCGATATACAGCATCAATGCTAGCTGACATTGCGATCTTGCGGAGAGGGCTAGGGCTGCTACTCATCTGGAAAAAAGATGCAACAAATTAGATATGTTAAATTAGAGCGACTTCTTCGCAAGGGTGGAGGTGGCGACTTCTTCGCAGGGGTGGAGGTGGCGACTTCTTCACAAGAATGGAGGTAGCAACTTCTTTGCTGCATGGATGAGTTAGCGACTTCTTCGCTTATAGATTTGTGCGAATAACCCATTGTATGGGTTCATCGCAGCTATCGCAAGTGATGGCCGTTTCTGTGCATCTATCGCACATCATGTGGAAGCATGGGAGGAGCACCCTATTCACATGATAGTTTGCACACCTCCCACAGCTTGCAAACGACATGTCGGCATCAGCATCCCAACGCTCATCCTCCATTCTCCATCCCACCCGGTGCACCTGCAAGCGAGCCTGCACCAAACGCAGAATATCCATCTCCTCCTCCGATGCACAGCTCAATAAGTTGGCTGGAGGGGCCGGTTCTGGAGCTGGTTCTGGTGCTGGGGCTGGTGCTGGGGCTGGTGCTGGGGCTGGTGCTGGGGTTGGAGCTGGTGCTGCCTCCTGGCGCACCGCTTCCTGCAGCGATGCCTCCAGCTCAGGAATGTAGGCTTCCAGCGGAGGATTTGTCAAGTAGTCGTCAAAGTGGGGACGACGTCGCCTGGCTGGTTGTCTTCTTGAGCGTCGGCCTGACGTCGTCTGCCCACTGACTTGCCGAGCAATTTGCCACTGCTGAGCTGCACGCCACTGCTGCTGCCCGGACTGTAGAGTCAAAATGATGTTGAGTGCATCATTCAGCCCCTGCAGTGAGTTGACATTTGCTCGGCGACCTCCGCGGCTACCACGCCTCCTGCTGCTGCTGCTGCCTCCATGGGAAATCATCTTTGGAACAGAAAAAGAATAACATGTTATGCATATGTGTGTAACAGCAGGAATATTAGTGTTGAATAAAGGTATATATTTTCTTTGAACTCACATTGAATTGCTGCGGGTGGAGACTGAAGTTGGCTGACCTGGAAAAAATATGCATTGTTAGTTACAAGTAAATTTGTCAATCATTAGTTTTACAAACGACCAATCATTAGAATGAGCAAAGTGACCTGGAATAAAACAATATGCATTAGACAAAATAGAATTTTAGGTTAGTTTCCTGGAATGAAACAATTTACATTGTAAGAAAGTTTTCTGAAACAATCATTAGTTTTACAAGTGCAAGCGATCATGCATTAATAGGTTAGTTTTCAATACTCACTTTGAAAGAGGGCTGGAGTAACAGGTCTGTTATCTTCAATTGAACAGGCAAAGTAACCTGGAATGGAACAATATGCATTAGACATTGCCAAATGTGAGAAAGTTTCCTGAAATGGAACAGTATGCATTAGACATTGACAGTTTCCTGAACAAAATACATTGTAAGATAGTTTGCTGAAAAGAAACGATATGCATTAGATAGTGGAAAACTGTATTAATTGCAAAGAGTACTTACTTTGAAAGTTGATCAAGACTGGAGCACAAGACTGGAGCACAAGGAGCACAAGAAGCACAAGAAGCACAAGAAGCTGGAGCACAGTAGTTGGCTGTCTGGTGTGAGAGAGCAGTGTATGATAACTCCAACAGAACACCCAGCTTATATACTCTAGCCACTACCTCCCACCCTCGACCCCCACCCCCACCCCCGACCCCCACCCCCCACCCCCACCCATAGCCTGAACAGGCGACAGTCCCAGTTTTTTTTTTTTTTTTTTTTTAATTTTTTTTTTTTTTTTTTTTAATTTTTTTTTTTTTTTTTTTTTTTTTTTTATTTTTTTTTTTTTTTTTTTTAATTTTTTTTTTTTTTTTTTTTATTTTTTTTATTTTTTTTTTTTTAATTTTTTTTTTTTTTTAATTTTTTTTTTTTTTTTTTTTTAATTTTTTTTTTTTTTTTTAATTTTTTTTTTTTTTTTAATTTTTTTTTTTTTTTTTTATTTTTTTTTTTATTTTTTTTTTTTTTTAATTTTTTTTTTTTTTAATTTTTTTTTTTTTTTTTTTTTTTTTTTTTTTCCAAGGTCAAGGTCAGGGTCAAGGTCAAGGTCAGGGTCAAGGTCAAGGTCAAAGGTCAAAGGTCAAGGATGTGCCAAAGTCCCCAAAATGTAACTACTCATAGCAATAATAACTTCAGAGGGATTCAAAAAAAGCTTTTTTGTGGTAGGAGTTGAATACTCCACATCAATGTGATCATTCAAGTCTTGTAATCATCGCTCTTTTTTCATCATTTCCAAGTTGAGATGATTAAAAACGTCTTCTTAATATCCAATGGTAGACCACCGGACCGGACTTGTAAACCCTTGAGGGGTTTTGGCTCCACTCCACTTGAGAAGAAATCGACGAAAAGCAAACTGTGGAAAGAGTGTAGGCTAACTGGCTTTGTCAGCAGGCTTTCGTTTGTCCCTGGAGGCGCCATTTTTTTATTTCTCGCGCTTTGTCGGGGAGCTCCTTTAAACGCGACATTAAATATTCATTGATCCCCTCCACTCTTCTTTCTCCTGGAAAAGTTTCATCCTAATTAGTAAGCAGATTCGTTCAGAAGTTCATTTTGGGGGTGTCGTTTTTCGCATAAAACTTGCAGTTGAGCTATTCCTCATTACTTTCAATACACAGTGTGTTTCACATAGTGCTATCCATACTTTCCAGGCTTTTACTCACAAAAATAATGAGAAATGTTCATATAATACGTCCAAAAATGCTTCAATATACAAGTTGACGGAAATTAGCAGATAAAAAGTTTTTTGATTCAGAAATTTGTAGCAACCTACCATTATTTTACTTGTGATTTGGTCAGGTTCCATGTAAAATAAGCTGAAATTCTACGTCTTCTGCATGAAACATATTCTTTATTTCTATTCTCTGCCTCTAATTCTCTGGTTCTTATTCTTAATTCAACATTCTCTGATTCGCCTTGTCCTCTTTGTAAGGGTGACCGATTGTGTTGGCCAGCTAAAAGACTGTTCTATGCTGCAAAACCACTTCCCGGTGGTTCGGAACCCATTTGAAAGTGTAAGTCCAACTCATCAATCATCATCATCATCATCATCATCCACCTCATTAATCAGGTCTCATACCTATGTGAGGTTCATCCTCCGGAAAATAGAAAATTTGAAATATTCAATAAAATATGCAGAAATGGAAGAAACACGTTTTCAAGTTTGAAGTGTATTATATGCTTAAATTGACTATTCTTAATAACTTTTAATATAGATTTTTCAAGTCCTTCAACAGACTTCTTTACTTTTCAGATTCAAGAAATCAGTCGAACTCTGTAAGGCGGCGTTCACACCGGCACGATATGCGACATGCGATATATCTTAGTGAAAATATCGTTGAGATATATCGCAAGGATGGTTCACACTGCAGGCGATAAATCGACGCCACCTCTGCGATAAGAATGTGAAGGGGGACAATGAGTCATCATTTATTTCTAAATTCAGAACAATTCAAAACAACGAGACTACTTTAGTCACAAATATGAGCTCAAGTGAGGAGGATGCTGTAGTGGCTCATTGGTTCCTCAGGCGTAGGATGAGGAAAAAAAGGAAGTACTGGGTCATTCCAGATGCACTGACGAGATTTTACTAAATTAATAAAATGAAATACAGCCTTGTCTTCTCTTCCCGACATGTTGACTACTCGAAGTCAATATGCAACTAATCGTAAAAACCAATAGCATGAAGGAGAGAGGAGAAAGAATATTGGAGTACTATATTGTAGGCTCAGTATGACGCAATGTCTGTTTACTTAACAAATTCCTTCCTAGTATCGTATGCAACTAATCGCAAAGACCGATAGCATGCAGCACTTGGTGCGATTCATCGCTTACGATATATTGCACAATCGCCTCGGTGTGAACCATTTTTATCGCCTCCCTCTACATTTCAAGTATCTGTCTATGCGTGTCGCGTCTCACGTATCGTTTAAGATAAATCGCATATCGCATATCGTGCCGGTGTGAACGCCGCCTAACAGTACTTAAACGATACTTGATCAACTTTTTTAAACGATAAGCTAACAGCATTCAAGAATATTCGATAATTCCGTACCCATTGTTGAACTTCTTTATATTGATGATAATGGTTTGGGAGATATCCATTATCCTTAGTGGTAGAAACAACTTTTGAAATCATTTCAACTATAAATCAGTTTTTATTTCTATTCCCTGCCTCTAATTCTTTGGCTCCTTTATTCTTAATTCAACATTCTCTGCTTCCTATCGACCCTTATCGAAAGATACAAGAACCAATTACTGCATAGCTGAAGAATAACAATGGGTTCTTCAGGACTTTCTAAGCACTGGCTACAAGCAGCAAGAGAATGGGGAAACCGCAATGAACAAAGCCATTTAATTAGTGGCAGCGAAATAAATCGGCAATCGGGAATTCACAATGCAATGGCCATAATTCAACGGGCGGGTTTCGGATGGTCATTGGCCAGAATATCGATCGGCTGTTCTCTGTTTGTGGCATTGCTTGACAGCATCACAGAGATCACTGAGTTTGGCCGAAGTCGAGGAACAGTCAGCATTGCTGTAATTCTTTAAATCCTCCAGCTTTTTTTTCAATTCAATTTAATTAACAGACGATAACATACACAAAAACAAAACAATAAAGCAAAGAAGTAAAAATAACAAACAGACAATAATTACAAATAGGTGCGTGTGCAGGAGAGCGAAACTTATCCAACTATGGCAAGGCTGTGTATTTAGGATAAGTGAAAAAAGGAGATGAGAAAGGAAGGGGAATAAAAAAGAACAAGGAAAAAGCAAGCGAGTACAATGTTCACAAACACCAATATCAACAACATTGAACACGCTCCGGAAGAAAACAGTAAAACAAAAAATAGAAGAAAAGAAATCCATATGGTCACAGATCAAGATTGAAAAAGTAATTACTCAAGACCCAATTTTTAATTTCCAGTTTAGCTTTCCTAGTAATCTTCGGATTCAAAATCAAGTGCTCCGGCAATTGGTTTATGATTTTGGAACTTACATATATCAGCTGCCTTTTAATACTTTCGACATCAGTATAATATATTTTGTACTTGTTGGCTTTAGGACTCAAACTGTAGTGGTTCAATAAAGTATTTGGAGGAATAATACGTATAAGCTTATATGAATCAAGTGCTCATTTTGAATCAAGAAATCATTTTGCACACAATACTTCAAGAGCAATGAAGCAATTAGTACTAATTTATTTCAAGGTAATTGAAAAAATAAATTTATTTGATATGTAATATGGAGGAAAATAAGGTGGAATTGTGAATTATGATGAATAGAGCCTGTTTTTATTCCTACTCAATAGAAAAAATACCTTATTTTGATAAGTAATTTGCAGGGAAATAAGGCCCAATTGCTAATTATGCTGAATAGCCCAATTTTATTTCCAATGGCTAAGGTGCAATTTCAAAATATGGTAAATAACCGCATTTTGTTTCCCCTCAATTGAAAAAATAACTTGGAAAATATGGTGCAATTGTTAATTATGGTAAATAGCCTGTTTTTATTTTCACTCAATTGAAAATATACCTTATAGTAGAATATATAGTAAATATACCTAGAATTAATTTGAAGGGAAATAAACTGCAATTGCTAATTATGCTGAATAGCCCTATTTTATTTCCATTTAATTTAAACAATGACTTTATTTGATAAGTAATTTGGAAGGATATAATGTGCGATTGCGAATTATGATAAAAGCCATTTTATTATCACAGCAAGTGATATTATGATCCATTAACCAGCTGGATTCAGGAATAATGTCTCTATAAACAATAAACAAGTGAGAATGATATTAAAATAAGGCACTGTAAGTCGTTGCAAGAAGGCACTTCAAATTTAAGATTCCACTGCAAACCATAAAATTCTTATTTATTTATTATACAAAGGCAACTTTAACAAAAGTATTTTAAGCCTAGGTGATGAATGGAAATATTACCTTTATTACATCAATCATTCTATAGCGATGGTGCAAACGAGGTGCAATTTGGAATTACGGTAAATAACCTTTCTATTTTTATTTATATTTTCACAGCGAGTGATAAAGATCCATAAACCAGCTTGATTCAGCAATGCTATATCCATAAATAATAGACCAAATACAATGAGATTGTCAATACCCAATGGAAGTAGGCTACTGCAGACAATTTGAAGTTTCAAATGCAAAATATAATACAGTACAGTCTCTATAATCCGGCCGTGCGCCAGTACGGCACGTCCAGTAATCCGGCACTGTGCGGGCGCCCAAAGAAACAGAAATCAATCAAAGACTTTTTTCTTACCCGTAATGAGTAATCAGATTGCTCGTTCTACTATCATTTTCAAATTGGTAATCTTACTGTATCCATTTTATTGTTACTTTTATAATTTCATAATTGTACTGTACAATTCTACTATATTTACTTTAACGTGTTTTTATTAAATTTCAACTTACATTTGCATGTGTTTTGAACGTTTTTTACCCATACATCCACTAATCCGACAACACCAATCCCGATATAGTGCCGGATAAACGAGATTGCACTGTATTCTAATCATCTATAGATGATTAAGATAGGCGTGAACGGAAGAGCATCCCCGTAATAGACAATGTGTAATTCACATTGAAATATTTATATTCAAATTACAATTATTTTTCAATTTGGAATACTTGGGAACATGAAAATGTTTTCACAATAAAACACATGTTACAATTTACTTTTACTAACAGTATTATGCTATTATTTATGAATATAATATATATATATTAATATCCATACTACTATTAGAAATGGTTCATTTACTTCCTGAACATGTGAAATGATGTTTGCTGTATGATGTTGCTGGGAAAAAAAAAAAATTATTATAATTACTATTATTATAACTATTATTAGTTATAATAATATCCTCCTCCTATCCACTCTCCTCCTCCTCCTCCTCCTCCTCCTACTCTATAATATAACTAAATTATTTTATTATTTCTATTATTATTATTATTATTATTATTGAGCGGTGTACAGAAGTTGCCAACCAACTGTCACCATTCATAGACTTTTTTGAGATTGCTGCTAATTTCAGAAGACAATTGAGGGCACTGCCCGAAAATTAATTTTTACTGACATCCACCCCTGTGCTGCACAAAGGACAAAGTCACTTGACAAAAGTTTTATTGCGTTTTATAATTTCTGTTTTGTTGTGTGCTTTGTTGAAATAAATAAATATGAAATAAATATTATATTGAAATGGAATTCTCTCAATAATATCTCACTTTATTAATGATTATGAAATGAATTAATGATATAGAAATTGCAAATTGTATCAATTTTATTGTAATTTGAGATTTATTCCATCAGAGTGGAAGACGCTGAGTAAAGATGGTTCATTTTTTGGACTTGTTCTTGTTTGCCTACCAGCTTTTCATTTTTTGTACGAATTCAGCTTTTCTCTCTTCACTCCATTTTGTTCCAACTCTTGGAGGTTTTGTCTCTGATATAACTTCCCATTTATAAAGTTTTATTCTAAAGTTTTTTCTATTGTAAATTTCTTTGTTGGTTATTTTGGACAGTACTAGGTCTTTTTTAACATTTTGTATCCATTCTCCTCCATTGACAAGTGACGCTATATAGTTTACAATTCTTTTTGTTTGTCTATTGTCAGGAAGCCTCATGATGTGACCATAAAATTTAAGGCGTCTGTTCCTCATATCCTTATTATTATTATTATTATTATTATTATTATTATTATTATTATTATTATCAATATTATTATTATTATTATTATTATTATTATTATTATCAATATTATTATTATTATTATTATTATTATTATTATTATCGTCACCATTATTTCACTAATTAGTAGCAATAGGTGCACTTAAAATGTACCTTATGTAAAAGCATCTATCCTTATGCAAGATATCAACGGACAAATGACAGGATGCCTAGCTTTTGAATAAAATTGATGACAACAAAACCGAAGAGGGTCTATCGAACCCTCCACTGACTGGACTGGAGGTCTGGAATGCTCACTACAGCATACACAATTACCAGGTTTGAAAAGCAAACTTGAGCTATTATTCTGAGATGTGGAACAGCAGGGGTGTACGTACACATGATATGAGAGCATCATTAGGAGTAGATGTCAACCTTTGTTTCAGCCTATGTCGCCTCACTGTTTATCGATCCACAGTGAATTTACACACGCACAGGAGCCAGTATACGCATAGAAGTTACTTATTTAGGAACATAAATGGGAGAATATCAGATGCTACCGGAGTTTCTGCAATAATGGGAGTGTTATACTCCAGACTGAATAGGCATATGAGCTGACTACCGTAACTATAGGATAGGTGGAAATGAACTTTGAATTCTCATATAAATTCTATCAATTCCAAAATTACATAACAAAAGGAGACTAAGTACTTACTAAGTAACTCTCGGTTAGATAACTAGGACTACAGGACACAGTGGCGTAACTAGTGTTGACTTATTGGGGGGGGGGGTTTACCCCAAAACCAGTCAACCACTCTCTTCAAAAAAGATTTTTCAATTGTTACTTACAATTTTTTTAATAAAAGAGTGTACTGTGGGTCGTCTGACGATGCTCTTAACATCAGAGTGAAACGGCCGTCACGCCATAACTTTAGTCAAAATTTCCATTAAAAAGTGTTTTTTAAGTTTTTATTATAGTCTATATTAGTGGAAACAAGATGGATCTTAAACATCATAATTTTTTTAAATTTTTTCTGAGCAATGGGGGGGGGTTTGTTTACATAATTGATGATAATGTTAAAAATTGTAAAAACAGCCGTACTTTTGTAATGAATAATCCAATGATAGCCGTAGGCCGTAGCAGGTATCTGTTCAATCAGATAGATGAGCTGCGTTCTCGTAGGTCCTGTTTGTAACGGTGACCGATTAGATTGGCCAGCAAAAAAGACACTGTTCTCTGCTGACAATCACTTCCCGGTGGTTCGGAACCCACCTAAAACTGTAGGTCCAACTCATAAATCACCATCATCCAACTCATTACCCACGCACAGGTCTCAGACCTATGTGGGCTTCATCCTAAAAAAAATACAGATTTGCTTATGAGCTCGGGTTTATCTTAACCTAACCTAACTATCCTATCGCAAACTACTTCACTTCTCGTTTGCATTGTACGCTCTTTGGACTAAAACATACAGTTTATGTCTGAAGAGGTACCTACAGTTGAAATCGGCTACGATGTACAGAGTGTCCCATATAAGGTGTAAAAGCCGGTTACCAGAGATTCTAGATCAAATTTCTGACAAAAAATGTTCAGTGACTTTTTAATGGGGCCTTTGTTTCCGAGATATCTCGATTTAATGAGTTTTTCGAGATACGCTCACTTCCTGCCATTAAATGCTCAATAACTCAAAAACTACTGATCGGATTGGAATTATGATGACATTGTTGGAAAGAGCACAACATATCGCTAAATATACACGTATTTTCAATATGTAACCCGATCATTTAGGATGGTTTTTAGGGGTCAAAGTACAAAAAAGTAGATTTTCCAAAATCTCACTGAGATTTCAAAGCGATTTTTCTCGATTTGTTTCTAGGGTGACTTAATGAAGATTTTACATGAAAAACTTTCTCAAAGGCCCCATTTCATAAACGTCACTAAATATTTTTTGTCAGAAATTTGATGTAGAATCTTTGGTAACCGGCTTTTACACCTTATTGCTTTTACACCACATAGGTATACATACAAAAATAATAGAATTGTATATTTTTTCAAGTGAAGACTAGGTTAGACCTAACCAACAAAATTTTGATTTGAATTTGCTAGTTGAAATTTTTTGAAGAAAGCAGTTTTGAGCTGTGAAGCTGTTATTTCCTCACATTCGGTCGTATCAATTTAGACTAGATCTCCATGAATGAATAAATATGAGCGACATACTGCATCCTATATTAAAAAGGCCAGCCAAAAATTAATTATCAGTAATCATAAATCTTCTAAGATTACTACGCAAACCTAGACAATTTTATGCATTGGAGATATTAAATTGCAAATCCAAGTGTCTGAAAACAATAATGATACGTTCTCGAAAGAAGCTCTCTGTTGCAACTCGATTGTGCGCCTGTCATTATGCACCGTATTTTTCATTATCCACTCTCTTCTACTTATACTCACGAACAGAAACAGTTATTTATTTGTAGGCTATCGTCGGTAGAATTCGCAATTGAGGACAATGATATAATAATTATGGAGAGAAAGCGGCCGGATGGCCAAGAACTGCCCACACAATGTCAATTGCAATACAATTTCAGGCCATACAGCACCTCATTGTATAATCCTACTACAATAGTTCAGGAATGTGAGTCTAATGAATGCACCTGCACTATTCAATAAGGAATTATTGAGAGACTGTTGGGTGTAATAAAGGGTGTAAGAAAATTTTATCAATAAAAACAGTTGAACGAAGGGAACAGGTTTGCTCAGATGAATTAAGAAAGGCAAGATCTGACAGAATGAAAAAGTATTGGGAAAGAAAGAGAATCGAAGAAAACGACCAAAGAAAGAGAACTAACCAGAGAGACTAAAGTGATCCTATGTGGTCACAAAATTGAAAATAAAAACAGGGAAAAAAGGTGTAAGATATCGTATTTGACTCTTTTGTCTAATAAAAGATTTTTTCAGAGGATGAAGCCCACATAGGTCTGAGACATGTGCGTGGGTAATGAATTGATGGTGATTGATGAGTTGAACCTACAGTCTTAGGTGAGTTTCAAACCACCGGGAAGTGGTTTCACAGCAGAGAACAGTCTTTTTTGCTGGCCAATCCAATCGTTCACCGATTAAAGAGGGTCCTGGAGTTTCGTAGCTTATCTTTGATTGAACAGATACCTGCTACGGCACTCGACTATCACTTTCCTTCAATGACTGTTTTTACAGTTGACTGTATTTAATGACTGTTTTCTGCGCTGTGCCTATAATCTCACCTAGTAAAATATTGTTATGTTTTTTCTATTTGTACGCTTTATGAACTTCATTGAGTAAGACAATTTATTTATTATTTATTTAATAAATAATTGATAAGGAAAGTTTAATTGATTCATTGATTTAACTATCAATGAAAAAACGTGTGTTTTATTTTTATTCTAAGGGTTTGGATTACTAAGGCATGAAGGATTTACTACTGAGGTAAATCCTAAAGAAAATGGATCGATAATGAAGCTTTTTTCAAATACAGTATTTATTAACCGTTTTTAAAAGTAAAATAAGATGATATTACAACTAGGTTTTCCTAGCGACTATTTTTTAAGGAACAATATTTTTGACGCACTATACTACATACTAACCAAGTAATAATTAGTAACAAGGTTACACAAATATGCTACACACGATTTTCGTAATAACATTTTATGATTGCAATTTTTATCTCTATGATCTCTATGAAGGCTAAAAAATAAACATTTGTTCTAACACAACTACATGAGATTAGACCACAAAATGATACAAATCTGCATTGGATTATTCATTACAAAAGTACGGCTAAGTTTTTACAATTTTTAACGTTATCATCAATTATCTAATATTAATAATTTTGCCTTAAAAAGTATAATAAGGCTAAAATCCTAAGCTTGATATTATATTGGCCGAATATATTGGGAGGGCTTTCATGTGCCCCTTTTTAAAATTGAAGATGCTGAGAAAGAAGCTGCAATAAACAATAAATCAAAAATCATAGGGAAGTGATAGCCGAGTGCCGTAGCAGGTACTGAATCTGTTCAGAGATAAGCTACGAAACTCCTGGGCGCTCTTTGTAAGGGTGACCGATTGGATTGGCCAGCAAAAAGGACTCTGCTCTCTGCTGTAAAATCACTTCCCGGTGGTTCGGAACCCACCTAAAACTGTAGATCCAACTCATCAATCACCATAATCCAATTAATTACTCACGCACAGGTCTCAGACCTATGTGGGCTTCATCCTCCGAAAAAAAGAAGAAAAAATATCATACAACGGTGATGAATTTACAATAAGTTATAGGCCTAAGCTTGTCCTCTTTTCCTGTTTACACTTGAACAAATATTCACGATTATAAACAAATATTCTAAACCCTCAACGAAAAAAGGACTATGCGATATTACTGAGAAAAGCCATATGTTTGTTACTCTAATGATTGTTGAATAAGACACTATGAGATAGTGATAAAAGGATGTACAAGTTTAACGTATATTTTTTATGATTATAATGATTTTCCCTAACAGTTGACAAATTATACATTCATAGACTGACGCTTTTTTGAACTGCCGTTCATACAAGGAGTTTCCACACGAACAGATACCATCAGTTATTAAGACACAAGTAATATAGCATGCGTTATGCCACAACGGTTGAAGTCTTGCCGTTGCTTATGTGAACGGCAGACAACATGCACAACATGCACGGTGCCACAAGGTATCAGTGTGGCAAAGCGTGCGCAGAATATCATGTGAGAACCATCTATACAAATAAGAAATGTATCAATTATTTTGAAGAAATGTATTCATTATTAACTTTTCATGTGAAATTTAACGACATGCAGTCAAATATTTGTTAAGAATAAGTATAATAACTCACTTAATCTGGCCGAGTACTTTCGAATCTATGAGATCCATCTTCAGAGGCGCGGTTTCCTAGGAACAGGTACTGAATCCTAGGAACCCGCGCCTCTGAAGATGGATCTCATAGATTCGAAAGTACTCGGCCAGATTAAGTGAGTTATTATACTTATTCTATAAGTATAAGTGAGTTATAAGTGAGTTATTATACTTATTCTTATACGCATGTCGTTAAATTTCACATGAAAAGTTAATATCAACAACGCAGTTCGTCATGGAACAAGAAATCCAGAAATGTATTCACTTTGAGTATAAGTGAGTTATTATACTCTTATTCTTATACGCATGTCGTTAAATTTCACATGAAAAGTTAATATTAACAACGCAGTTCGTCATGGAACAAGAAATCCAGAAATGTATTCACTTTGATTGAAACACTTTTGATTTGTGAGCAGAAACCAGTATGATCACGAAACATAGGTAATTTATATAATAGCTAGTAATGTATCAATTATAAATAAGCAATGAATTCTAAACACCATTGATTTGTGGGTAGAAATCTGTATGATCGCGTGACAAAGGTCAATAACTAATATTATTTAGCACTACAACTGCCATCCTCAATCCTGGATTGGTAATATTAAATATTATAAGAAAACTTACGTATCCAATCCTTGTATTTGTCTCCACGGCCGGTTTCGACGCTAAAAGTGTTATCATCAGGTGAGAATCTTCAGTCTGATTTGACTGTCGTCATATTAAACCACACGTACACGCACACACACACACACACACACACGGACAAAGTTTTTCCGTGTGTGCGTGTGGATAAATATGACGACAGTCAAATCAGACTGAAGATTCTCACCTGATGACGCTTTGAGCATCGAAACCGGTCGTGGAGACAAATACAATGATTGGAGACGGAGGTTTTCTAATAATATTTAATAAATATAATAAATAAAATAGATAAAATAAATAAAAAAAAATAAAATAGATAAGATAGATAAGATAAATAAAGTAAATAAAATAAACTAATAATAGAGCTACATGAGATGAGTAGGCGAAATTATTAATTTGATATTGATAGAAATATAGAAATGAGTTTTACAGCTGGAACTATTGGAACACAATGCAGGGCTTCTAAAAATGAAGGCCTTCAGAATAGCTCTAAGCATATCGAAAACTGTCTGGCATTGAAGAGGCTGTTTCAAAATGTCTACTCTCAGCACGGATGAAAAAGTGCGAACAAAAGAAAATCCTTTCCTATCGAAGGTAGTCGGACTTAGGTGTGAAATTCTCTTCAGACATTTCACTTAGAACGTAATCGAAGGGATCCGAGTTTGAAACCTTGGAAATCCTTGGAAAAGCGGATTGGGAAAAGGTCAGGATTCAGGAGGAGGGATGGAATTCTTATCTAACGTCCAGTGAAGACAAAAGGACAGGATGGTAATAGAAAGTGCTGGGATAGATTGGGTGAGGGATGTGATGAGTTAAGGAAAAGGCAAGGAGTAGAAGGATAGGAAATGGTGAGGTAGGAACAAGAGGAGAAGGAGAAAGGAGAATGAGGGAAGCGATATTTCAAGTTAAAGGGAGACGTCGGACAGCTAGGCGCTGTAGTCGCCTATAAAAGAGTTAATTTACAATTGCTGATCTGTTTTGCACGGGGATAGGAAGAATAGGCGCCGACTAGTCGCTTCTCCTGTTGCCATAGCAACCAAATAAGGTTTGTGCCATCGTGACGTCATCAACGTATGCGGTAGGACCAAGCAACCACTTGCTACTTGCACTGGTGGGGTGGGTGGTGGATGCCACGCCGAATTTGGATAACAAGGGAGAATTTGCGGGTCTCAAACTAATCACTAGAGTCAACCTTCCGGGTTTCAGGCTATTAGAGCCAGTGAATGAACCCGAGAGTAAGAATTCGTTTTTATGAGCTTGAGTTGATTCATTGCTAGTGATGCCAAAGTACTATGGGAACAAACATTTAGACTGTTGGCGGTTTTCCAACTCAGACCAGGAAAATCATAAAACAATTTAAAGTGGGTTCAGTAACACAAACTTAAATTTAGTAGGGTTAGTATAGTACAGTTTAAGAACTTAAAAGGGATTTTGTATTAGACTGCTCAAGATTCAATTATAATTATATGTAATATCATAACGATTAAAATAAAATTTTAAAATGTTGTATCCAACATGCTATTTTATATATTTCGTCAATCTAAAATATAGTCAAGAGTATTATCTAATAATATTACTGTATAATAAATATGTTTTAAATAAAGGAAAGGTTCCATTATTGGAAATTTGGTGTGTTGAGAAGGAAATGACCGCTAAAACGCAAACAAGCCATGATTTTCTTAAATTTCTTAGTAATGGCGAAGGTGATATTGTGGAAGGTATCCATAATGAATAATAAGACGAAATTGTCACAACCACATTTATTAAAAGTTCGAGAAACTAGTTTCGGTTGTTACACCATTATCAATCTCAATCAAACTCCAGTTTGATTGAGATTGATAATGGTGTAACAACCGAAACTAGTTTCTCGAACTTTTAATAAATGTGGTTGTGACAATTTCGTCTTATTATTCATTATTTTCTTAAATGTTGAATATCTATTTTCAAGTAATATTAAATAGAATTCTCAATGCTGTGTGCAAACTTTTATATAACTCGAAAACCTGAAATATAGTTCAAATATATCGTAATAATATTATAATTGAAGTCTGTGAATATAACTAAGATCATGATTAAATTTTAATATTTATTATGTTAATCAAGGGGGAAGGGAACAAACAAGCAATAATGTTGTTACAAGGTGCATGGCGTCTCGATGGAGCATGCGCGCTGAGCGCTTTCTCCCACTAGCGCTAGCGGTACAGTTAAGTTCAAATATTCTCCAAGTCCGCAACCGCTAAAAAGTCCAGCAGTGAGTGTATTGGACGCGACTGTACTTGACGGCTGGAGGGGAAACGTGGTGGGAAAGACTTTCTGTCTCTCTCGCACTGCCTCCCCTGCCACCAGCGAGACGCCAAGCACCGTGAAACGGTCTGTACCAGCACGAATAATTATAATTGACAATGAAAATAATGAACAGATGACCAGTTATAATACTCAGGTATTTTGTAGAAAAGGACCGCCAGGTTAGGTTAGGTTATTCCTTAGGTTATCACCTATGAGTGATTTTAAACTTTTGATAAATTTTCCATAACTAAGACACCTTGAGGAGTAACCTAACCTAATCTAACCTAACCTGGTGGTCTTCTACAAAATACCCACAATATTCTAATATCATACAGAATAAAGTAGTTATTTGCCCTCAAGATTGAAACTTTGTCTAGTTAGTTAAAAAATCGATTAAGCGGTTAACAACCTAGTTACATCCAAAAATTGAGACCGCTTTGTTAATAACTTGCTCCATTAAAATTACAACACGATTTATAGGAGGTATAACGATAGTCTTCCATTCTGTTCAATTGAGTATCGATTAATGGAAGTGATAGCCGAGTGCCGTAGCAGGTATTTGTTCAATCAGAGATAGCCTAAGCCGCGAAACTCCTGAGCGCTCTTTGTAAGGGTGACCGATTGAATTGGCCAGCAAAAAAGACTTGTTCTCAGCTGCAAAATCACTTCCCGATGGTTCGGAACCCACCTAAAACTGTAGGACCAACTCATCAATCACCATCAGCCAATTCTTTACCAACGCACAGGTCTCAGACCTATGTGGGCTTCATCCTCCGAAAAAAGAAGAGAAAAATAACTTACGGCATGGAACGGATTGTTCCGTTTTCATTTTGAAATCCCCCTCCATTTCTCACCACTATGTAGAACCCATTTGAATTGCTTCAATTACCGTTCCACCCACAAGTTATGTACCGTAAATAATTTTAAAACAAACAATAATCATTAAAAATTTTAGGAGGGCGTACCTGTTACTTACGTTTTTATAACAGTTCAAGATGAAGTGGCCCATCTGGATAATAGATCAAATCTGAAACAAAAGAGAGAAAAATTAAATTCAGATTGAAGATAGGTTCTAAATTTTTTTTTAATACTTATTAAAACTAGTCATCTGACCATAAATTTAATTCTATTAAATTAAATATTCATTTTATTTCATACAGACAAAACAAAAACAAAAATTTCCCATCACATTACAGTAGGAACAATTAGTCTGGGCGCACGACCGTTTGGTAGTCAGCCATGGCGAGGGGAGTGTTTATCGCTCATTTCTAAAAACATGTGGCCCGTGCGAAGCTGCAGATGTCTTCAAGGTCAACTAGTCAACTTTTAACAGGACGGCTAGTAGTGAAACCAGAGCCACGCGCCCAGACTAATTGTTCCTACTGTACATCAAAACTTATTAACTAAATTACGAACTAAAATGCAATTAGTTGATTGATTGCACTTAATAGATTAATTTTATACGAGGTTATTTGTAGTGGGGTAATTGACGATGAGAAGCGATGATTATTTTCAGCAAAAAGACAGAGTAATGAGGAAGATCAACATGGAGAAAAAAGCACGTGGAAGAAGTTTACGGGAATGAAAGAAAATAATGAAAATGTTGATAACAAAGAGCTGGACAGGCTTGGAGTGTGAACGGTCGTCTCTGCATTTCGTATGCATTGGAATAAGCTAAACAAAGAAACAAAAGAGGCTTGAGGTAGCATATTATTATTCTAATACAGTGAAAATAGGTAATGGTACCAGGATTTAATGAAAACAGGATTAAATGAACCTAGTGGACGAGCTGTGACGGAGAAGTTTTCCATACTTACTGGGAAAGTGTGGAACGAGAGAGATAAGAGGCGCTACGGTGAAGTGATTGATAGTAAACAAATATGAGAGAAAGCTAACAAAAGCGGGGATTGTTATTTTGAGGGGAAAGGGGATTGATACAATCTGGGAAGATGAGAGGAGTGGGGTGTGGGGGTGCAACAAGTATATTGTGTCAAGTGAGAGAGAAGAGCAAGGTCCACAAGAGTAAGAAATCGATCAAGCCCAAGTGTACGGAAGCTTACAGTGGAGACAGCATAGGGAGACGACGTATTATCGACTGCAAACTCGAGAAAGGTACGAAAGGGGTCTCAGAGACCGTTGAAACTCCAAAGGGGACTGACTATACGCTTAGATATATAAAAAGGAGAGAAAAGAAGGACGACAAGTGGTAATAAGGAAGAGAAAGAGCCTCTTAAAGGGCTCGCAGGAAGTGTAGGGCGCCCTAATGAACTGGCCTGCTTGCTCGTGTGCTACGTAGTTTGCGAAAAGCTCGGCAGCCTGGATGGCTTCTGTGCAGGCAGCATGCAAACAACACAACAGACGATGTAAAGTGGAACTGGATAAACAGAGACAGAAGCTACGTCGAGAGGGAGAAATAAGTGGTAGAAACAAAACAGGATCAGTGGGAAATCACACCTTCACCCATTCTAATACAACCTCGATTATCCGTCACCTGGAGGACCAGTGGATGGTCGGAACACTGAAAAGGTCGGATAATCGGGGGAGAATGAATGAAGCCATTTATAGGGATGCAACCGATACATTTAAGTTAGAAATACTTTACTCAAACTTGAAAATATACTGTATGCTGCCCTAAAGCCAAATGAAGAATGAGAATGT
This sequence comes from Conomelus anceps, assembly GCA_948455865.1. Classification (NCBI taxonomy): domain Eukaryota; kingdom Metazoa; phylum Arthropoda; class Insecta; order Hemiptera; family Delphacidae; genus Conomelus; species Conomelus anceps. The sequence continues at coordinate 43,147,683 of OX418224.1, read as the reverse complement.
GAAAAGCTATAAGTAAAAAATAAAAAAAGCGACACTGCAATCAATCTTGTTTCTCATGTTCCACTCGTATCAGCCACCATTCAAATACAACTTTTTGTCACAAAAATTCTGAATTGATTTTTTTTAAATACCCGTTTCATGTTTTTAATACCTAAGTTTAATGATATTATTGCTGATGATGCCCACATGATTCCGAAGACTTGTGCGTTGGTAAAGAGGTGAATGGGAGAATTTTGAGAAACATCCATGGCTGAATGAGATTCGAACCCAAGGCTGCAGGAAACGAAGCCAGCTAGAACCTTATCTTATCTCAGACAAGCGCTCCAACCAACTGCGCAACAAGAGCCGTTTAATACCTACGTTTAAAAATACTAATCAAGTTTTACCCATGTTTTATGCTTAATACCGTACTTTTGTTTAAAAATACCCATTTAGTCTTAGATCGATACGTAATTCGATCTGAAGTACTGTGATTGCTGTCACAGTCAGAATGTCACAGTTGGTATTTCTGATACAAAAATCAATAATAGTCGGCATTTGTATGACAAAAAGTTTCAGTTGAATCGTGCGAGTGTGAAAGCTGATGTGACACCACATGACAACTCGAATAGACCGACACGAATAGACTTTAACATAACATCGACATTAATTTCAATTATCCAAGTTTCACTAAATTTGACAAAATACCAAATCAAAGATGAACCAAACTTAACAAAATCAAACTTGAACAAGTGAGGCAACAAGCATATACAAGATACAATGTGGAATCCGACGGTGGCAAGCTTACAAAAAACCAAAAGGACATTGGTATGTCTTAAGACATACCAATGTCCTAATGTCAAGTCGGGCCAATAATCAAAGGTTCTATCACGTATAATTTGTCAGAAAAAATTATAATTTCCGTAAATTCGTGTAATGAAAAATAATTAAAACATCCGGAGGGGCCTGAAATGAATTTTAGAAATTTTACGATGGAAACTATACAATTCCATTGAACTTGTACACGAAACTCGTGTGATGTTCGCTATACATTAAGGCTGATATTAAATCGGAGGGGCTAACAATATCTGCTAGCCTGAAATTTGATCCTTCTCAATAATATCGAAACGAGAAACTTGAGGAAACCCAATCTATTTCAGGTGAATAATCCTTTCGTATTACAACTTGGGTATTAGACACAACGACCAGTAGAAGACGTTATAAGCGGGAGATTACTCAACCTTATCGTTTAATTATATTGCGTCTGAATGGATAATATCGCCCGGAAAATTCATCTAGCTCCAGAAATTGGTTCACTTTATCGGAGCCCTGACAATAGCTGCAGACAAAACTTTCAACATTAAGATTTTCCAAAGTTACAAAATAAAATGTCTGCTACTTTTACTTGATATCTGCAATAAACCGTCCAACTTTATCTCCAGAACTAACCAAACCCTTCTCAAAGATATCGCTTTAGTTTAGTATGGGCTATTTTAAAATATGATCTGCATTATTTATGTTAGCATTGAATTTATGTGAAATCACAGAATAATACAGTTATTGAATAAAATTATCAACATTATATGTGTTTGATATGAGTTATTCTATGAGTTTTTAGGGCCGTATTTACGAACGTTCTTTCAGATTCTCTTGACTCGAGGGTCTCTTGAAATGTAACATATTCAAGTAGGCATTTCAAGAACCCCCGAGTCAAAAGACACTGAAGGAACGTTCATAAATACGGGCACAAGTGTTTGACATTTGAAATATGAAATCTATGGTTCCTTCAAAAGTTAATAGTAAGAAATAATTAAGCTTACTTTAAACTGTGTTTACACTATGGAACAAAACACTGTTTTTTTTTATTTTATTGCGGATAATGCCCACATGAGTCTGGAGACTTGTGCGTGGATAATGAGGTGAATGATGAGAAAATTCCATGGCTGAATGAGATTCGAACCCAAGGCTGCAGGAAACGAATCCAGCCGGAGTCCTATCTTATCGCAGACAAGCGCTCCAACCAACTGCGCTACCAGAGCAGTTTTATAACCAAGTTGAACAATTTTTCACAAAGTTTCATAAATTAAATGTTAATTTCATGTAACAGTTATATAACATTGTTATGTTTTAAGTAACGCAGCCATGAAAGAATACAAAATTCCATTGGATTTCATCTATACTTTGTTCACGGAAACGAGAGACAAACCAAAACAAACTTTTGTGTTTGTGAGTGAAAAGTGATGACTCATATCAGCTGTAGACCGATCGATCAATTTTTAACAGTTCTCACTTTGTTCAGTGTCGCAGTCGCTGTCACAGTTACCGGTTCACTTATATACTGCGCGTTAATTGTATTTCTGTAGTTAATTGTGACTCGGCTACTGTGAATCAGTCTTGTTTTTCGCGCATCTCGCGCACTCTCGCACGCGCATCGTTGTTTACATTGTCTCTCCTTTCCGTGAACAAAGTATAGTTCAATCATAATTATTATGTCTTTCTGATTATAAAAATATTTGACTGACTAGTTGAATTGCTCCATTACTCCCTGAAGTTTTCAATATGAAGGTGATCTATTACTTTAATACAATAATGCATGCCATAAAACTGGAATGCCACACAAACTGGAATGGTGGCTCACTATCTATAGGACAATATAGACCACAGCAATGACCTCCGGAATTCTTTCACGAATAAGCGGACTCATAATTCAAATTGGAAGACATTGCTGGCCATTCATCTCTAATAATGTTCCATCCATTTTTATGCAACGCATGGACAGAATATCAAGACTTCCAGATAACCTGACAAGCAAAAGTACCAACACACAAGCAATAAGCTCATTATATCGTAAAGAAGAGAATTGACCAACAGAACAAATAATTTAAACAATTCAAGTTCTTTGTGGAAATAAATTACCACTTGATTCAAGATTCAGCTACATGTTCCACCATAACCAACTACGCCTAGTTCTAAACTGGTATGCACAAGCTATAATATTGTATACATAGTATAGAAATTGAACTAATTGAAGAAATACTTTACAATTAAAATAATTTCTTGGATTGATATTGAAACATCTATATCTAATACGTATTTGAAAAATCATTTTAGATATATTTCAAAAAATCAAATCAAATCATATCTAGAGATATATTTGTCTTTGTGGTAGCAATTATAGTAGTTGGGGAATTATTTACTTGAGACGCAACAGCATTGTAGATGATGGATTAGTTAGGAATGCATGAACAAAAAATATTAGCATATATATTGGCTAATATTGAAGTTATAATTATAAGCAAGTTATGGCCTAATATCCTCGGATGTAACTTCATGAACAACTTGATCCAACTTATTGTAATAATGAATAAATTTTCTTGCAGTTCATGAACAAATAATACGAGCATTTATTAGCTAATATTGCAGTAAAAAAGCCAATTATGTTATAACCTAATATTCTGTTATATAACACGATGGACACCTTGGTCCAACTTACAGTAGCAAAAAGATACATTGGAGCGATTCCTGAATAAATATGAGCATTTTATTTGCTATTATTAGAGGAAAAAGCTAAGCATTTTATAATCTAATATTCTCGGATGTGAGTCCATGAAAAACTTCGTCCAGCTTATTGCACACATTAGAGAACAGTCTATTAGAGAATATACTCATTGAATACATTAAGCCGCGTCTCCACCAGCCGAACATGTCAGCCGAACATTGTTGGCGAACACAAAAAATGGACAAACATTAAACATATGGGTCACCGAACATGTTTGTGAGTTCAATTGATATGCTCGGTCTGTGAGCGAACAGTGACGACCAACAACAGGTTCCCGTCAGTACTCCCACCACACCGATCATGCCATGATGTTCGAGGCGTCCACACTAAACCAACAACAAACAATGTTCGGCGAGCATGTTCGGTTGGTGAAGACGCCACTCTAGAGCAATTCACGAACATTCATGGCTCATATTGGAGTGAGCATATTATATTCTGGGATGTAACAGTGTAACACCATGAACAATTTGGTACAACCTATTGAAGTAATGGCGATTAGAATACTAGGAGAAATATGTATGTTAGTTTACAATGGTTATGTTGAAGCTGTTTTTTTTTAGGATGAAGCCTACATAGGTCTGAAACCTGTGCGTGGGTGATGAGATGGATGATGGTGATTGATGACGTCCACGTCAGTGTTTTAGGTGCGTTCCGAACCACCGGGAAGTGATTTTACAGCACAGAACAGTGTCTTTTTTTGCTGGCCAATCAAATCGGTCACCCTTACAAAGAGTGCCTAAGAGAACACAGCTTATCTTTATCTGATTGAACACATACCTGCTACGGCTCACGGATATCACTTCCCTGATAAAGTGAATGCATAAAGCCGCAAACATTATGATCGGTGTGTTGGGGGTAGTGGCGCGAACCTGTTGTTGGTCGTCACTGTTGTAATGAATTTTTAATTACCACTTTATAAAACTGCTAGTTTTATAGGTACGAACTATTATATTTGAATTGCGCGGGTACTACTCTGACGCTACTACGGTAACTGTCATCTCTGTACTTGTCATACTCGTCTGCTCTGGTACATTATTCAATTCATTAAACTGTTTGCTAGCTGGTATCCACTTTTATATTTATTTTTAGTTTCCTTTTTTGACTCGTCTGGTCTAGTTTTTTTTATTGTTTATTTGAAAGTTTTCTTGATGTTGACTTTGTCTGCGACCTTTTTCGTTAGGTTGGTTCATCTGCTGATCTTACTTGAATTTGAACAGCTGTTTGATATGAGAAGAAGCCTGTTCGATTTTCGATCCAGGATGACGCTTCCTTTCTCTTACAAAATGTTCGAAGGGTAGGATCGATTATTATTTGGACCATGATGTCCTGAAGTAAATTTTTTTTTGTTAACTAATATGATCATGTGGTGATCTGGTTTTAATTTACTTTTTTTCTTTTGTTTAACTTTTTTTCAAACTTTTCCACTTGGCTGCTGTATTGATGCCAAACTTAAGTTGCTAAATACTAAATTTATGTCCGCCTAGTTGGGTAAGTGTAATTTGTCGATTTGTATTTGTGAATTCTTTAATTTACTTAATATGTCTTTTTAATGCTCTTTTAGCTGCGATTTACTCTAGAGAATACTACGTAGTAATTGGAGACAAAACAATTTACTTTGTATTCTTAAATTTGAGTCTTAATTTTTCTCTGAATAACGTATCTTATCTTGTTGACTCTTGTTCGTTTATGAGCACGTTGAGTATAATATTTCACTTTTAGATTTTCTATTTCTTCATCCATTCTTAATTACTATTGATTTACAATGTATCTTTTACTTATTATTTTTGGCTGTTTCAATATTCTGTAATTTAATTAAGTCCTTTTTTTTAAGGCCAGTTAGGTAACGCTACTTGCCAAGTTTTGTCTAAACGTGCTTTAGGCAGAACTATTTCCTATCGTTAGCATCATCTTATTTTGTTAGTAATACTTCATTTTTATTAATGTCTCAAATTTAAATATCTTTTCCTTGACCTGAGTCACGTAATTAATTATGTCTATTCTATCTATTTTTTGTTTGGTATTCTCAAAACGTTTCATTGTTAAACTTTGGGAGTGAACTTGACTTGTCTGTTTGTCAATTTTTCGAAACCTATTAAGTTGGAATTATTTTTATGAGTTAAGTTACTATTTTCTATTCGTTTTTATTGGGACTCTTTTCAGCGGTCGAAGAACCAGAGTAACGCAGAATCACAGTATCGATGTACTTATGAATCGAAGAATTTCAGAATCTATGAATTGACGAATAGGACGAATGAAAGTATGTCTCATGTTCGTTCAAGATATTTTCACAACATGCTTCAACTGTGATCGTCAACCCAGAACGTTATGAATTGAATTTTGGAATATGAATACCGCTTACGACCAAATCATCGTAGAGGTTTGATGTTTGTGTGATGCAAAATTAGAGTAACTCCAAGACGAAGGTAACATTTTATATTTCGTACTAAATTATCTGCAAATTATTCAACGCCAGGAACTTTCTATCTTTCGCCGCCAACATTCTAAATTATCAACTGGACTTTCTTTTTAAAACTTAAATCTATAAATCTTCGTAAAATTCAAATTTTATTCTACTACATGAAAACGTTTTTTTTTTTTAAAAGTTAAGTTTAACTTGGATTAAGTTATAATCGTGTATTTTGCTCCTCAAGAATTTGGAAGTGTACACACAATAGTGATAGTATTCGTATGTGTGCGTATTTATGTATGTATGTGTATATACATATATACATATGTACATGAATGTACTCACATATGGAAGCTCTGAAAACGCTGTTGCTTTTTTTTTAATAATATAAGATCTGATCAGATTTAACTTGAAGTTTTTAGTTTTTATAAGTTTTATGGATTTCTTGCTCTGTAAAAGATTGAAATTCAATATAGCGAAAAGTGGAATTGTTTGGAAGATCTGGCTATTCTTTTGAATCCTGTCCTGGTATTTTATGAAGGTGACATTATTTAGGTTCTTTGCCGACAAGAGTATTTGCTCAGGCCTGACCAGTTAGTACTCTTACTTCTGGGCTGACCTGTTACACATTTTACCAACTATACCTCTGCTCGTTTTCTTTAAGAAGTTGGTACAAAAGCTGCGCAACTCTGCTAATTAATTGATTTATTAATTAAAGTAAATTTAGTTTGTCTTATGATGTTATTCTTGTTGGTAACTTTTCTGTATTGTCACCGGTTAAATAGTAGGACGGGCGTTAGTATTGTTAAACAAGAAAGTACTAGCAAGCGCTGTCTTGAGATAAGTCTTGATTAAGCTTAATGACCAAATTTTTTTTTCTAAAACCTTTTTTTTATAAACACCCATTTCTGCTTAATTTCACTCTTGATCGAAACTTATCATCTTTTAAAGATGAGTTCGCCTGTACGTACGCCTAGTAAGTCAATTACTCCCACTGTGAATTATTGGGAAGTAAAATGTGAGATTGATTCTCAATTCGATTGGAGGAATTTCCCTTGTCCAAAGATCAACCCCAATTACTTGAGTAAAGATACGTTATTGTATGAATTAGAAATTTCTGGCCTCAATACTAATGAGCTAGAAAACGCTGATGTCGACAGCCTAAGAGCAAAGTTTAGGTTAGTTAAGTCTGTACCTGATGCAAAAATTTATAGAATTGTTTATGATGAGAGTAGTGCTATGGAAGAATTAGGGAAGATTGAAACTTTAATGAGTAAACTCAGTGATTATTGGGATAAATTTGATACTTTGAATGTTACTGATAAAAAACCCAGTTTATCCAAAGGTATTTCAATATTTTTACATGTTGTCAACAAGATCGTTCAGCTGTCTGTCTATGCTAGAGAAAATTCAGTTGAACTTGTCTCTAAAAGTCTGGAAGAATTTGTGATCCGTCTGAAGAATTTACACTCTATGATGAAGGAATTTCAAGCTGAAATTAAAAGTAGAGCTCCGTCTCCTAATCCACTAGAGTTCGTCACTCCAAGTCTTAGCCCTCATGCTGACATGTTCGATACAGTAACTGGTATGGTTGAAAACAATCCTTCTTCTCAAGGTCAGGCTGTTAAACTCCTTGCTGAAACGGTAGGTGAAAATTTGAATAACAGGAAGGTTAGGTCTTTACCACATCTTGTTGTGAGTGAAAATACCAATAACTCATCTCGAGTTATTCCTATTCAGCCGCCATCACAGTCTATTGGAAACAAATTAATCTCCGTTCGGCCTTCAAGTTTGACAACCTTCAGTAATTTTTACAATAAGTTACCTAATCCCATGGAACGTTTAGTTAAAGAGTTACCTATAACTGACGGATTAATGGTGGATACTTTGTTAAAATTTCTAACTGTTGTTTTAAAGATCAAAAGTTGTTCAAACATTTCCGATTATGATTTATTATGCTTGATTCATCCATTCGCTACCGGACCTTTGTCTGATAGACTACAGTTGGCTATGGACTCACATTGTTCTTTTGACTTGTTTCATAAAGATGTATTAATTTATTTTATTCCACAACGATTAATTTCTGTAATTGAAAAAGACAAGTACTATCGATTACAGAAAAATGGTGAAGCTCTGTCTGCTTATATTGTTTCCATAAAAGACGCCGCACACTTGTTGCGTTTGAATAAAACTGAGTTTGAAATCGTTTCTACTATCTGCTCTGGGTTAAATCCTTCAGAACGCTCTAGGCTGGTTTTTCAGAGCAAACCTACAACCTTTAGTGATCTTTATGAGTTAGGTGTACAATCACAAAATTTACAGTTTGCTGATATTGAAAGAGAACGTTTGGACTTTGGCTTGAATACACGCCAGAAAGATCAAAAGAATACTGTGCACCCCGTTTTTAAACAAACTGTTTGTTATCATTGTAGTAAATCAGGGCATATTGCTCGGCATTGTCATAGCAACCCTAATAGTAGTAATTATCGTAGTAACTCAAATTTTCAAAAAACTGGTTTTCAGTCTCCGAACATTTTAATTAGGAAAACTGATGATGTGAAATGTTTTAGCTGTCAGAAACTAGGTCATTATTCTCGTGACTGTAAGAATAAAAGCAAAAGTTGACTAAGGCCCGTTAAGAACAATAGCATGATTTTTAAAAGTAAAAATAATAGCTCAAATTATTTACAGTCTGTTAACCCTTGTAATATTTTAGTAAATTCAAATTTAACTGAGATCAATAAAGTTCCCTCTAAACCTGTGAAACCTAAATCTAAACTTACTTACTATAATAAAAAGGCCCAAAAAAAGTGTAGGCGTTTTGACAAGCGACACCCAGCTAATGGAAAGGCCAAGGTTTTGTCAAAACGAATTGTTCCTGTTGTGGATTGTCAACTTAGGCATTCTTATACTTCTTTCAACACTATCGCCCTACTTGACTCTGGAGCTGCTTATAGTATTGTTTCTAAAGCGTGTCTTGCTATGTTAGTTTCTGATTTTTCAACCTTGAATTTCCGAAGAGAACATCTGGCATGTACTACTGCCAATAATGGTCAACTTATTCTAACTGAATCAGTTATTTTAAAAATTAAGATAGAAAATTTCAGCTGGAAGTTTAGATTCTTTGTCACTGATAGTTTGTCTGTACCCTTAATTCTCGGTTGTGATTTCTTTAATTTTACTAAACTAATCCTGGACTTGTTTAATCAACAGTATTATTTTGGTTTCAGAGCAAGCTACAAATTTAAGTTAAAGTGTGACTTGAATTATTTGTCGTTAGATGTATCGAATAATCTTGTGATGGATTTGTCTGAAAATGATTTGAATGATGGCGAAAAGAAAAGGTTAGCTACTGTGCTGGACAGGTATGATAATGTTTTGACTACTAAGCTTGGAAAGACCCATTTAATTGAGTATGAAATTCGTCTGTTGTCTGATGTGCCTGTTAGGAGAGCTCCTTATCAATTGGACCCTATAAAGCTGGAAATTTTGAACTCCAAAATTAGGAAAATGTTAGAAGAGGGCGTGATTGAAAAAAGTCAGAGTCACTATTCGAGTCCCTGCTTTCTAGTCCCCAAAGGTGATTCAGATTGGAGAGTTGTTATTGACTACAGATTTCTGAACCCACGTATAGCTCTTGACAGTGTGCCTTTACCTAAAATCGACTGCGCATTTAATTTTTTTAACGGTGCTAAATATTTTACTGTTTTGGATTTAAACCAGGCATACTATCAAATGCCACTTAAGAAGGAGTGTCGTCACCTTACTGCGTTTTGTACTATGCAAAACACATATCAATTTACTCGTGTACCTTATGGCTTATCCACAGGTGCTCAAGCATTATCGTCTGTTCTTGATACTTTGTTTGAGGACGTTAAGTTCAAATTCGTGTTCCACTATCTCGATGATATAGTAATATATTCCAAAGATTTTGATTCACACTTAGAACACATCGAAATTGTTTTATCTAAATTAGAACAAGGTGGTTTCACTATTAATCCTCAAAAAGTACATTTTGCCAAACAACAGATTTCTTTCCTTGGGCATCTAGTTGACTCACGTGGTATATCTGTCGATCCCAGTAGGACTAAATCAATTAGAACTTTTCCTGCCCCAAAAAATTCTAAAGCTGTTTCTCGTTTCATAGGCATGGTAGGGTATTACCATAAGTTCATACCAAATTTTGCTGAAATCGCCGCTCCCCTCAATAATCTGAGGAAGAAAAAGATCAAATTCGTATGGGAAGAACAACATGAAATTGCTTTTCAGAAGTTAAAGAAGGCTATTATTAGTCCTCCCATTTTAAGAACAGCAGATTTTTCTAAACAATTCGTTTTGCAAACCGATGGGTCGTCTACCGCTATTTCTGCCTTTCTTTCCCAAGAAATTGATGGAGTTCTTATGCCTATTGCCTATGCTTCTAAAAAACTTACACAGCAGGAGAGCAAATACTCAACTTATGAAATTGAATGTTTTGCTGCCATATTTGGGATGGAAAAATTTCAAGTTTACTTACAACATTCTAAGTTTCTGCTTTTAACCGATAATTCAGCTCTGAAATGGGTTTTGTCAAATCCTAGACAGACAGGTCGTTTAGGACGTTGGATAATTCGTCTATTAGCTTTTCAGTTTGACGTCCGACACATCCCTGGGACATCTAATGTCACAGCTGATTGTTTGTCACGCATGTTTCAGGATGAGCCAGATGAAACTTTAGGAAGTGATGATAATTTTGTTGAACCTTTATTTTCTGTAATAAATACTATTAAACTTACTGATTTCCCAGTCTTGTTCACCGATATACGCTGTCATCAAAATGCAGATCCTTTTATTAGTGATACCATTAAGAAAATTGAGTCTGGTTTAGATCAATTTCCGTACTGTATTTCTAAAGGAGTCCTTGTGATTAAGAAACGTAATCAAACTAATTTCAAAATAGTTCTTCCGAAAATCTTAGTTCCAGTAGTTTTCAAGTATTACCATGAATCCTCGTTAGGTGGTCATCTTGGAATCGCTAAATCTATGCATAGGATTGCTGAAAATTTTTTCTGGAATGGTATGAGAAGAGACATTATTCTGATGGTAAAAATTTGTGAGACTTGTGGAAAGAGTAAACCTAGTCAACGACAGAATTTCGGTTTTCTCTCTTCTAAAATTGTCGAAAAACCTGTTGAACAATTCTACATTGACATCGTTGGTCCTTTACCTAGGACAGCTCAGGGAAACAGTTATATTTTTAGCTGTGTCGATGGATTTTCTAAGTTCTGTTGGTTACTTCCCATTCGACAAGCCAACACTAACGCTGTAATCAAGTCTCTAAAATCTATTTTCGTTAATTTCTCTGTTCCAAAAAAGATCGTTTCTGATAATGCTTCAATATTTTCTTCTGTTAAATTTAAAAACTTTTGCTTCCAGTTAGGAATTTTTCATTTCACCACCTCAGCTTATTATCCGGCTCCTAATGTCGCCGAACGAGTTCACAGAAATTTAAGAAGCGCTCTGATCGCCTTTCATGGTGACTCACATAGTAAATGGGATGAATGCTTATCTTGGTTACCTTTAGCCTTCAACCTGAGTAAACATGAGAGTACCGACTCCACACCGTTTTCACTTTTATTTAGATATTGTCCTAAAGAACCGTTACTACACGCCTGGAATCTCGATGATATTCTTCCTGACCGTAACAATAATGACTCGCTCGATGTCTGGAGGAAAGCTAGAAATAGTCTTATTAAATCACATTCTCGAGTCAAACAGAATTACGATCGTCATAGAGTTGAGGTGCCTTTTCAGTTAGGTGACTTAGTTTGGGTTAAGACTCATGTTGTCAGTAGTGCTGTCAACAAGATTTCTAAGAAGCTTAGTTACAGATGGAAAGGTCCTTTTCAAATTAAAAAATGGCTTACTCCAGTAACCGTCAGTCTGCACGAAGTTGAAACCGGAAACTTTGTTTTAAAAGCCCATGTTTCTCATCTCAAAAAATTTTACGGCAACAAATGTGTCACTACTGGTTGATAGTAATTTCAACTTCTAGTTCTCTTTGCTCTGATTTGCAAATAATATATAAGGAACTTTGCTTTAGTGTATTTAAATTTCTTTATGAGATTTAAGTTAGTTTTAGACTTGACTCTTAAAAACTCTGTTGTCACCAATGTTGGTTGTTTTTGATTCTTGTGTTTGAAGTTTTTTTTTATGTTGTCTTAATTTCTTTAAGATCCCTGTTGCTCACGCTGTTAGTTACCGAGAAAATTATTTTTGTTAAAATATTACGTTCCTTGCCCTTGATCTAGGTTTTGGTTTGGTTTAGGTAATTGTATTCTTGTGGAAAAGATGATATTGTTTGAATTGTTGCTATCCTGGTTGTCACTAATTGCATTAACTACTGTTAGTACCTGTAATATTAGGTGTAGTATCGTTTAGTCCGAATTTGATGTCATCGGACAGTTTGTATTTGCTTTTCATTTTTTTTTGTAGCTTAAGATTTGAGTCCCTATTTCGGTTATTGTTCCAAATGTCGGACTTACCATTAGCATCCCTGATGTGCTATGGACTTTTCTAGGTGTCTTCTTTACTTGGTAACCTGGTTGTTATAGTTTTACTAACTTTCCTGTTGTACTAGTAATTGAAGAATATTTATTTGTACTTGTAGTACAAAGATAACGTCCACCCCAATTAAATTGTCTGCAACTCTGGGCCCGAGTCTTGATTTATTTTGGTGGTGCGTCTTTATAAAACATTGATAGGTGCTGAAAAATTAGTTTTTTTTTTGAAACATAAGTTGGTCGTTGTAAAGTTGTGTTGTGATTATGTATTGTAGAAAGATTGGTATTCTACGTCATTTCAGTAATGTCGTTACTAGCTAATCATAAGTTGTTAGTTGTCTCGTTTTGATGTTTCGATCTCTTGTTAGGTTTAGTGAAGTAAGCATCAGTTCACCCTCAAGAATGGAACTTACCTTTTTCTTTATCGACTGTATAAATTCTTGAATTGAATACTTTAACGTTTCTGGTTATTTATTTTTCTTTTCTTGGAAAATTTTGTTCCTCGTTTTACTAACCTTAGTTACCTTTAATTCATAAAGTTCGTAGTTTTACCATTAACTTTATGGTTGTGAGTTCTTGGTAATTTTTTTTGTTTGGAAGATCTGGCTATTCTTTTGAATCCTGTCCTGGTATTTTATGAAGGTGACATTATTTAGGTTCTTTGCCGACAAGAGTATTTGCTCAGGCCTGACCAGTTAGTACTCTTACTTCTGGGCTGACCTGTTACACATTTTACCAACTATACCTCTGCTCGTTTTCTTTAATAAGTTGGTACACTGTTCGCTCACAGACCGAACATTTCAATTGAACTTACGAACATGTTCGGTGACCCATATTTTTATTGTTTGTCCGTTTTTTTGTATTCGCCAACAATGTTTGGCAGACATGTTCGGTTGGTGGAGACGCGGCTTAAGAGCAATTCACGAAGGAATAATGTGAGCATATTTTGGCCCATATTGGAGTATAATGTTGATCATTCAATAGCCTTAATATTCGGGGATGTAACATCATGAACTTGGTCCAATTTATTTCAGTGATAAGAATTCAAGAAGAATTATTTATGTTAGTTTATATTAGTTATGTTGAAGCTTTTGAATGCAATAGACAAATCCATGAACGACTATAATGTATTGGCTAACATTGGAGTAAGAAGCTGATCTTGTTATAGCTAAATATTCTCGAACACCATTAACAACTTGGTCCAACTTGTGGTGGAAATGCGATTTTCGTGTCTGTGTGCCTGAGACTGTGCGTCAGGTATTGGATACCATCCATCATTCTTGAAACAAGAGTATCCATTACAAGCCGCCAACATGAAACTGCTGCACTCCCATTCATACATCCATTCTGCCAAGAACCTATTTCTGAGAACACGCTCAGCATCCAACATCACCTTCAAATCAAATTAGGACAAATTTCAAAGAAATAATATCTTAGTGGCTCGTGAACTTTTATTCCCTAACAGTAGTCTGTCAAGAAACCTCAAATCTCCCGTCTATCTTTATTTATTAAGGGAACAACCTTTGTGATAAATTTACCATGTACATGAAAGTGTACATGCTGTATCATCATCGTTAAGTTTTCATCACCTCTTCTCACTCATTTTCTCTTCTTACTTTTATTATATTTTTAGTTTTCTTCTTACTAACATTATTATTGTATTATTATCACTGTTTTTCTTTAGCAATAAGATATTTTGCAACTTCTATTCCTTTTGTTAAAATTGAGTTTTGTTTCAATAGGCTTAAGTCTTGAAACTATTGTCAATGTCAAATAAATAAATGAAAAAAAAGAAACAATATCTTAGTGATTCGTGAACGTTTTTCAACAGAAATTAAGAAACCTCAAGCTTTAATGAGTCGATGAATGTTAGTTAGTTTCAATTATTAGTTAATAAATTGTAAGTTTTAAATTATATTAAAAATATAATAAAATAATATTAGCATCCATCTATTATCATCTAATAATAAGAAATCATCTATTTTTAAAATTGTAGAATGGGTCAAAAAGAATATCTTCTTTAAAATACGAAATTCAATCTAGTTCTTGTGTTCTTTGTATTTATCAATTGTCCTTATTTTTTAATTATGTTTATTCACTTATTATTTTCTTTAAATTGTAGTTGTAGAGCTTGATTTGACCATTTTGTGTTCCTTGGTCGGTCTGGCGCTCAAGCTATGATTTGCTGGGTCGAAATATGGGTACCTGAATAGTATGTTAATTTCTTATTATTTAGATTGATGTTTTTCTTTTGTTCGATTAGGAAATAAATCTTATTTTTAGCGAATTTCTTCAAATTCAGCTATTACAGCAGGTCGTGATGTGCGACTTTCACCCGGGACCATGATGGAAATTTGTTTTGGAGCCCCCAGAGTACAAAAATCATAGTGGCACAAAATGTTATATATGTAGATATATATATATATATATATATATATATATATATATATATATATATATATATATATAGGCTATATATCTATGTGTCTGATAGCACGATAACTTTTGAAGGAGATGTCCGATTTCCACCAAATTTGGTATACACTTTCCTCTTGTGAATAGCTTGGACAAGTTCGTTAGCCAGGAAAATCCAAAAAGGTTAACCCCTTTTTCGGGGGTATTTTCCCGCCAAAATTAGGGGTTTTCAAGAAAAAAAGGGTTGTATTTGACAATTTTAGTTCTATTGTTAGACTTCAAGATAGAGCTCATGGAGTCAAAAATTTTAAGGTATTGCACTGCCTTCTAGCTCAACAAATTTTCAAGATATCAAGAAAAAACCATTGTTGTCAAAAGCTGTATCTTGCCCTATGGAGTTAGTTATTTGGTGCTAAAAAAGTGTTTCAGGAAAAAACTTTAATCTTTTTTTTTCTTGACTGTTCCTTATGGTTTTTGAGACGCTGAATCCGAATTTCAACTCATCCACCTCGAAAAACCAGTGCGTTTTGAGAAAAGCAGCCATTTTCAAAATGGCGTCGAAAATTTTTTAATTTGTCAATTTCTGTGCAATATGAAAAAAGTGATTAGTTATCAGTATTTTTTGGTGATAAAAGCGAATATGGAGCTAGTTTTTTTTTAATTTCAAATTATTTTAATTTCGTGGGGGGAGGGTTTGAGCGAATTTCTTGAAATGCAGATATTACAGTGGGTCGTGCATAAGCGTAAATATTCATAAATATTTGAAAAAATACAGAAATTCGCTAAGTTTTGCAGGTCCTGCGAAAGGAGTATTATATTAATATCATTCAATATTATATTGATAATATTATTAGATTTAATAATTTAATAAATTGTTGGTTTTCGATTATTTCAGGTTAGGTGTCCAATTGTCAATATTGGTTTTTTTCAGGGTGACCAATTCTATTGACCAGCAAAAAATACTTTGTTCACTGCTGTAAAATCACTTCCCGGTGGTTCGGAACCCCCTAAAACTTTAGATTCAACTCATCAATCACAATCATCTAACTCATTACCCACGTACAGATCTCAAAACAATGTGGGTTTCATCTTAGAAAAAGAGAAATTGAAGAAAAATTTTTCCACGATAGAAAATAATTTGAATTTCAACTGTTCATCATTGATTATTGAAGTGTAAGCACTCTCGCGCCTTATGTTCCAAGAGATCATGCACTAGTATTAACAACAATACAATCTAATTGATTTGGTATTAGTATTCTATGCGTGGCAAGGTACAATTCCATGTTCTGGATTAATATTAAAAAGGCTCACTGACAACAATGAGCAACGAGTTTCCAATAACTTTAAAACACATTCATGAAATAACATTGTGATACTCTACCTAATTCACTCATTACAGCGAGATTTCTCTGCATGGAAAAGTTGGATAATATTTTTATCGACAACATGCAAACAGAGAATTATTTTGATTTATGAATAATTTTTTAAAAGTTTTGATTACTCTAGGGAATTATTCCGGAACCAGCTTTTGACTACATACAACATGTTTCTAATAAAATAAATAAGAGTATATATATCATCAATGATTGTGAAACTTGTATTTATTAACCTAGAATACTGGAACAAAATAACGATAAAATTGTGTGATAAGGTTGGGTTAATGGGAAAAGAAGATTGATCGAGCACCAAGTGTAGAGACCAACTTAAAATCGAATACGTACTGTAATTGTTTAGAAAACCGATTTCTCTCTTAATGGAATTGGACCTACCGTCTGTTCTTCGTAATGGGAAGGGATTAAGCGGAATTCGAGTATTGGTTTTGTTGTGGGCAAGCAAGTTAAAAGTGCAGACCAGAGTGCTTTCTTTTTCGACGGTCGACTACATTCAAACACGCCTGTCTAGTTTTCTTCAAAAATAGACTTCTAAAATACAGCCAATGTGACTGGTTTTCTTTGTAGAGGTGTGGAAGTGATATTGCGGAAGATATCCCTAATGTTTTTCTTAGTAATGGCGAAGGTGATATTGTGGAAGGTATCCATAATGAATAATAAGACGAAATTGTCACAACCAAATTTATTAAAACTTCGAGAAATTAGTTTCGGTTGTTACACCATTATGAGATTGATAATGGTGTAACAACCGAAACTAGTTTCTCGAAGTTTTAATAAATGTGGTTGTGACAATTTCGTCTTATTATTCATTATATCCCGAATGAATAATAAGACGGAGTTGTCACAACCACATTTATTAAAAATAGTGAGATACTAGTTTCGGATAATAGTGTTAACCTCAATGTTTTGGACAATGTAACATATCAAAATTTGTGAAGGGAGCAGTTTTGGACTCAAGTCTGTTGCACCTTCACACTCGTTGTAAATTTTTCACAATAAATAAATAAATAAATTCTCCATTATCAATCTCTAACTATAAAACTAAAGTACAGAGTAGCTTAATATATACTAAACACGGAATGATAAAATTGGCTAAGGGATAAGCTGACCTTCATTGACGTTTCGTGATTGGCTGAAGGGCATAACAAGTCACGCCTTCTGGTGGGAGGAGCAACGAGCAAAAATAACAATCAAATCAAGAACTAAATACCATGAACATCTAGAAAGTAACAAAGAAAAACACAATACACAATTAAATTAGACTGGAATAGAATTATTTTTAAATTAGAAAATTGAAGCTTGCTGAAATGCAGTCAAGGACAACCGAGACAGACACGAAAGTGCCGTTATTAAAATGTAGGCCAGAATTATGATGAAACCAAGATTGGTTAAAATAAAATTGATCATTTGAACTAGTATTGGAATCGTATTTTAACCAACCTAGATATCTCCAAAGTTTGTAAAATATTTAATTGTCTGCCTTTGCCAATCAAATGCAGAAATTCAACATTTTCTTCAGCCTTGAACTTGTGTCCATGTAATTTAATTGTGTATTGTTCTTCTTTGTTACTTTCTAGATGTTCGTGGTTTCAAGTTCTTTATTTGATTCTTATTTTTGCTTGTTGCTCCTCCCACCAGAGGGCGTGACTTGTTATGCCCTTCAGCCAATCGCAAAACGTCAATGAAGGTCAGCCTATAATCATAATCATCTTTATTCCACAACCCCTCAGCCAATAATAGACTATCATTCCGTGTTTAGTATATATTACTTTGTATTTTAGTTTAAGTTGTTTGAGATTGATAATGGAGTAAAATCCTAAACTAGTATCTCAGTAGTTTTAATAAATGGTTGTGACAACTTCGTCTTATTATTCAAAATGTGAATGGTAAAAAAAAATATTATACAGTCGATATGTTATATACTATAGTTTATCATATCTATATTTTTACATACAGTATTCATTTATTCATATACAGTTGAATTGAATAAACCAGGAGAGAATATAGCTGAAGAGCTGACTAACTTGATTACATATACAGTACTAGAAAAATATTGGTGGAGAAGCGATGCATTGTATAATGTAAGATCATATAATATATGATTGAATAATAATAAAATTTTACTCTTATTATTTTTTCCAGTCTTTTTGGATGATTAGACTATTATACAATCATATATTTACTTAAAATGAATTATTAAATTTATTGTAAAACATTAGAAGAATGGAATTGGCTTCAGAAGTAGGTCATGAACAATAAATTAATCATACAATTATAAAATTGTATTAATAAAAGAATATTGAAAGGTAAATGAGCAGGCAATACGGCGATAAGAAAAGTTAATGGCTCTCTTGGCCACACAAGGCACTTGGAAATTGTGGATGCAAGACACTTGTAACTGTGCCATCAATAAATAAAAGGAATAGAATAAAATAATTGCCTTTATTTTTCCCTAAAAGGGTAGAGTTAGGGCACAGCTGGCCCTCTAATGCAACCAGCTTAGTCAACCTTTAATCGTAAAATTAATTGTATTATAACACAAGTTGAGCAGTTGAATAATATCTAGTTTATAATTATAACCTTTCTGAAGCGATACTTCAATTTTCCAGAATCTTAACGAAATGTTAACTTTGGAGTAAAGTTAATGTTTCAACAGTTCTAAAAATTGTATATTGAGACTGTATGTGCTGAGGAATAAAATACTGCTATGTTAAAGCAACTTCTTGCCTTGAAATACATGTGAAATAATGGAAATCGAAGAGAGCCAGACAAAGAAAATGAGGAAAGAATGAGTAAGAAATGAGGAAAGCGAAGATAAGAGAAAGATTCCAAAACCGAATTGATATTGAATCTGGAACATCAAAACGAGAGCCATAAAAATGGTGTAAAGTTATACGATAATATCATGATATTGTTAGGATACGACTCTAACTCAAGCCTACAGGATTGCAACCAAGCTGAAGTTTATATTGGTTCTCCTGTCGTAATAAACGTATTATTGCCATTTTATAGTTAGCGCTGGATAGATTTTAGGTCGAATTAAAACATGTACGAAAATTGGGGTGGCAGAGATAATCAGCTCGCCATACTGATTAAAATAAAACGAAAACAGTTTTTGTTTTTGTTACATGCTGTCGATATTTGATGGTATGGTCAGACGGGGCACGATATTAATAAAACAGAACAGTGTTGAACATTAGAGAATCGATAGGGCGTGGTCCAATAGCTGTGAATTTTGCTCAACACCTAGACCCATTCTCACTCACAACACAACCATCTTCACATCCGGTCGGCTTTCACGTAGGCTAGATGGGATAGGAAAGGATAGCTTTCCTTCCTTTAGTTGGCCCAGGAAGTTTCCATCACGCACCGTGTGCATTACCTTAATCGGATTGCCTGTAGGCTAGCCAAGGAATAGCGATGAGTTGGGCTGGTTAGCTAGCACTACGTACAGATGCACTAAAAGCTGCAACTATTCCCTCTAGTGTTGCACCTAGAAATGATGTATTCAATTAGTTTTACGATTGAATTGTTGGATTGATGTAATTGCGTAGTATTCACTTAACCAATCACTTGCCATAATACCGTAACACATAATACTGTAAATGTATCGCAGGGAAAAAAATTAATTCCCTCCTTCGCCTTCATGAATTTCAATTTTCTAAAGAACCTCAACTTAAATCCGATGAAGAAAATAAAAGAAGAAATTCATGAAAAAATTAGTTGTAGTCGACAATATTTTAATACTGTAAATCATTAATCCATTAACCAACACTTTCTTCTAGCAGTTACTTTCTTCATTGTAAATTCTATGCCGCAGATTGAAGAAGGCTGAATCTACACAAACACCTACGTCTTCTTCATCTTTCTCTTTTTGTTGTTTATTCTTTTCATCATTCTCTTCATTTTCCTTTCTATTCGTTATTCCTTCTCTACTTCCTTGATGCGATCATTAGCGTTCCTGGACAATCTTAATTAAAGGTGTTCTAGACTGTGAGGTCTGTCGCTTCGTTTTCAAACTCGGTGCACATACCTAAGCCCTAACCTGCTTTCGATAAAGTACTTGAATATGTACTTGACATGAAAAATAAACTCTATCTTAAATAATAACCTATCATAGTCACAGGACCATGGTTTTGTATTTTAAAACAGAAGTTGTCAAATTTCACTAAACATTGATAATTTGAGTCACAGGACCATGGTTTTGTATTTTACTAACACATCTTTGAAGATGAAACAGAACAGAAGTTGTCAAATGAACTTTAATCATTTGAGTCACAGGACCATGGTTTTGTGTTTTACTAATACATCTTCGAAGAGGAAACAAAACAGAAGTTGTCAAATTTCACTAAACTTTAATAATTTAAGTCACAGGACGATGGTTTTGTGTTTTACTAACCCATCTTCGAAGATGTGTTAGTAAAACACGAAACCATGGTCCTGTGACTCAAATTATTAAAGTTTAGTGAAATTTGACAACTTCTGTTTTGTTTCAAAATATCAACACCAGTTGCATTTAATATTCTGGAACGTATATTTCCGGAACTTCTTTTTCAATGATAATCTCAATTTATAATTATTAAAGTAATTTAACTTCAATTACTTCAACTGTAACAACCCAATCTCTCCTCTCACTTGCGTTTGTAGGAAAGCATGAAAACATTGATAGCAGAGGGAAGTGATAGCCGCGAGCCGTAGCAGGTATCTATTCAATCAGATAGAGATAAGCTGCGGTCTCCTAGACACTCTTTGTAAGGGTGACCGATTAGATTGGCCAGAAAAAAATACACTGTTCTCTGCTGTAAAATCACTTCCCGGTGGTTCGGAACCCACCTAAAACTGTAGGTCCAACTCATCAATCACCATCATACAACTCATTACCCACGCACAGGTCTCAGACCTATGTGGGCTTCATCCTCCAAAAAAATCTAGCGGTGGCTTCATGAATGTTAGTTGGCAAATTTTCTGGATGGCCAGATTGTTGAGGACAGGAGAGTGAGAGTTGTTGGCTTGTAGGAACAATAAAAAACAGCGTCGGTGGCGAAGAAGTCGGTGAAGAAAGCTCTTGTAACACTCGAGATGTGAAGTGGGACCTTTTGTGCTGTCAGGTCAGGTGATGACGGGCCCGAGTACTACCGAGTAAAAGGACGGCTCTGTTTTGAGCTGAGCGTGCTGACATTCCTTGGTCTGCTCTGCTAGCTCGTTCCGAATTCCAGCCAGTGTTTTATAACGCTGCACATCAGAGGGCTACCGCTGCAATTCGCTCTTTTGACCGCTCTTGTTCAACCTCAGCTGCCCAGCTGAAATTTCTCACACAGTTTGTGGTCTCGTTTCCGAGACTCAGTTCCATTATGTTTTCAACAATAACTTCGAAGTAAGTTCCGAATCTATTCGAACAAGTTACTTCACTGAATGTTTCGAAAAATAAGACATCAATGAGAGAAGTATAGGTTCTAAAAATTGGCAGAAAATAAAGGATTTATTTTGAAATGCTGTTTTTTACTAATTATAATACTTGACTTTTTGTAAGCAGGCATCTGCTGTGAAAATTTAAAAGGTTCAGCGGGACTTTTGAATGTATGTATTTTTGTTTTGTGAAGAAATTATTAATCATTTAGATAAAGTTACAAAACATTATTCGACAGGCAGAATTCTAAGCTGTGACTTTTAATTACATGTTCTAAAATGCAGTTCGTTCATTCGTATGGTCTGCATCTCTTTCCTACAAGTTAAGAGAATGTTCAAGGATTTTTGGGGTTTTTTCATTGTACAAAAAGTTGCTGCTTAGACGTTGGAAACGAATTTAAAAATGACAATAAAAATATCACAAAGATTTTGGAATATTCTTGAACTATTGCAATTTCATTAAAATTTGAATTTAATCTAAAATACAACTGTTCGTATTTCATCCAACAATTATTCGGCTCCGTTAGAGTAACTCTTACATCACATTACCTCACAAACAAGTCCATGTAAGTGTTGTTTCAATAATATTATGATTTGTACTAAATAATGTATTTGTTACTTTTTTTCATTATATTTTTATTTATAATGAATTTACCACTGTAGGAGGGTTTTAAAAAATTGAAACCTTCCTAGTAAGTTCATTGTAAATAAGCACAGTTTTTGTTTCATATTAGATAAAATAAAAATTAATGAAACTGTAATAGTTGAAGAATATTTAAGAATCTCTGAAATACTAATAAATTATTGTCATGTGAATAGATAGATAACTGTCTTTCATTGAAAAATGCACTTTACATTTAAGTGCTGTGGGCGAAGTTCAGGCAAAACAATAACCCCCTCTTCCACTTAACCCACAGTATTTCAGAAAGAAAAACAACTTTTTTCAACAAAATACGTAACTAACAAGTATTTCAATTTCAATAAAGATACGTAGTATATTTTAAATGATGCAATTCTACAGCTGAAAGCTCTATCTCAATACGATGCAAATTTTATTAGCTATGAGCCAGATTAGTGAGAATTCATTTAGTAGGTTCTCATTACACATTTCAATTGTCGGACAATTTGAAAAACGTAGCAATAATAAAAAGTTAAAGAATAGTATGCAAGTAAAATAACTTTACACATTACACTATGCTCTACTACCTTCAAGGTCATGGCTACTTCGTATAAACGCTGCAAGGCGGACATAGGCAACACTCACAACAGTAGCCTACAACAGGACACAAAAAGGAAGGATACGCTACATAACTTAACACTTTCCGTGCCATACAGTTTAGTCATTTTAGATCAAAATAAAATAAACTACGAATAAAAATTAAGAGCATGATATCTAATATCAAAACTAACACTGTATTTCTATTTAATATATGATTTTAACTCACTTGTACTAGAGATACTGGAAGTGAGTGAAAATCATATCTTAATACAGTGTCAGTTTTGATATAAGATTGTTCTTCAAGTATTTCGTCATGGGAAACATCAAACGTTTTAATATATTTAATACTGGAACAGCAATATTGCTCTGATATGTGGTTTTATGTGAAATTATATGATAAATAAATATTTAGAAGAAATTGTTTAGAATGAGAGTTATGGTGGTATCAGTGTGGTATTAATAATTTCTAACTAACATTAATGAACTAATTAAATACAATTTTATTGCGGATGACTTCCACATAGACTCGTGGTTTGTGCATAGGTGAGGAGGTCAATGATAATGATAACACAAAAATTTCTAGACCGAGAAATCAACCCGAGACCGTCGAGGTAGAATATAGGTGGTTCAACTAAAAACGCCACCAATTACATTATAATTAAATAGTATTTAACTGGGGGTGAGAATAACAATGTTGTAGCTCTGAAAAAATTAGTTGAGTACTTAACTTATAATTGAGTATTTTAGACAAATGAATCATTTATTTAATTGAGTAATTTATACAATGAAGTAATTGAGTAATTACTTTGCCATCAAAATCACACCAATTTTTTCAGATTAATTACTTTAAATCAGTCATCGAATTAACTTTTTTCCGGTGGTTCGGAACCCATCTAAAACTGTAGGTCCAACTCATCAATCACTATAATCCAAATTATTACCCACGCACAGGTCTCAGGTCTATGTGGGCTTCATCCTCCGAAAAAAAACTATTTTTTTTTTTGTAGAAAAATCGATTTATTACGACTACAAACAGACCCGGAAACAAGTGTGCGAGAGATATGGAGCGAAAGTTGGGGTACAGTTCGTTTATGAAGAGAAAAATGAACAAATGGCAATCGTCGAAGCGAACGAACCACAAATGAGGAGTGAGTTGACGTGAAATTTGAAAGGTGACTACAGTTCAGTTCGCCATACCCCCCCCCCCACGCACCAGCCTACCCCTGCCCAATATATTCATGGAGCAATGTAGATATTCATGGAAAAGCTGTTCGCATCGGAAATTGAATCGATTCCGGAAAACAAGAGCGAGCGAACGAACGAACGGGCCTCAGCAGCAGTAAAATGGGCCACCAGAAGCTTCACTGAAAATATTCTTGCAAGAGAAGTCACCTCACAAAAAGCACAACATCAGATCGTTTCACGAAATCTAATCAAATCATTTTGTCGTCCATGTAAAGTCGTTTCCCGAGCATTTAGAGATCAAAAAATGTTTCCACTTCAAAAAAGAACCAAATTCTGTATACATGAGAGAATGTAAATGTTGCTTCAAAAAGCTTGTAGCCTATATTTGTGATATATCATCATTATCATCACAAGAGTGAAGTGATCAATTTTATGAAGTGGCCTACCCACTGATCAAATACTAGCAGTTGATCAACAGATGATATTTCGGATATGCTATATTCCTGCATCTCTTTTCATTTCTTGAAAATGGTTCGATTTGGACGTTGATTACTCTTATAATTATTGAGTGAAATAAAAAAGAATGTTCAGTCCTAATGCTAGTTGAATTCTGGAAATCTCGATAAAAATAATAATAATCTAATCTAACAAGCGTACGGCTTTTATTGGTGGGGAAACCCTTACATAGTTTGATGTTTGAGCCATGTTATGGGGGATGAGGTGGACCTAACTTTGTTCCCAACCACCGGGTAAAGCTTTAACAAAATAAAGCTTAGAACAAAAAAAAGCTCTTATCCCGATAAAATACTGTAAATCTACGATTTGCTTCATACAACTTGACCATTATACGATTTCTATTACATGTAAATGCTATATACCAATATTTATTCTACTATTAACAATGATAATTATTCTAATATTGTTCATCACATTTATTCCTCACATCGCCAACACCATTTATAACCTCACAACACATTTCTTTACATTTCTTTCACTTCCTTATCTCTCACTACTGTACCTTTATTTACAGAGTTCGACTACTTTCGGGTTAACAATTATTTACAAACGAAAGTTAAAAATTCAATTAGTAGAACGCATCGAAATATGATTGGAATGATTAATTTTTTGGCTAATACGAAAGGGATTCCTGAGATTAACCGAATACAAATAACAAAGATATTTAAACTCTTTCAAAACTATTCAGAATTGATGACTTACTTTGAACACTGAATATTGGCTTTTATGAAAAATTCAAAAGAGAATCGATTTTTAGCAAATGTATCTATTTCTATCACTCATAACATCTTTTCATTTCATCTAAACAACAGTGGTAGTTGTTTTTCTACAACAGTAATTTTATTCATACATTTATTCATTCATTACAAAACCACAGTCAAGCAAAGATAAGCACTGCTTTCTTTACAAATTGCTAACTAAAAAATCCAAAATTTTAGGTAATGTCAAAGTTTAACTAGAAATTTTACTTTAAAATACAATTACTGTTTATTTCCAAAGCAAGAATATTAATTTAGCTCACTTTAAAAACAAAACAATAAAACAGAATGTTATCAGAACAGAATGAAGATAATATTGCAAAAAAAATTCCATTACTCCATCAGTCATTAATTTAAGAAGAGCATATTACGATTAATTAAGCATAGGCTTCAAATAGAGATTCAGCCACAATTTACAAAGTTTATAATTATAACTATTGAAATTCATATTTAATTTGAACAACTTACGAATTCAACCAGGTAGACCTCGGGCTAATTCTCCCTACCTTTACACCATACCTTGGAACGGCAATATCGAGAGCAAATCGCATAAACTGCCCTTTAACCAGCCAATTTGCTGCCAACCAACTCAGTGCTCCAAATGCTCATCTTTAATTCCCAAATGCCGCCCACATTGTACCAGCGTCGGATCTCCCAACGGTATCACAATATTTGAACTAGTCCCCTTCTCTATTATTAGCAGATCTGGACCTATGATTGTCAGCATCACCTGGTACATGTTATCCTTCTGCAGGTGCTGTAATCTGTGATCGGATATACTTCAAGACAGAATATGTAGTGGAAGGGAAATGCAACCTATGAGCTAGTGTAATTACACAAAGTCATAGTAAATTTAACACTCAATTATTCGTTTTATAGCTATTTTGCATTGTTGCAATGCTTCCTCAGTTACAGTTGGAGTCTTCTGAAGAAAGTTTTGAAAATTGTGTAATGGGTGAGGTGGGGGTAATGAGTGGATGAGAAGGCAGGTGATTTGGAATTGTATAAACAGAGTATGTGAGGTGAACAGGAGTTGATCATTTAGAATTGAGAATGTATAATTCACATCACATTTTATGATTGTTGTCTGCTAAGTTGTGTCTCACTGGTCAGTTACATTGGGTCCAAAGATCTAAAGATGTGAAGTATGTACATGAATTGATATACAAATACAAAATTTTGATGGCATTTTCAATAGAAAACATCGAGCGCATGTGTCAACGATACAGTATACGCAATAGCAGATCATTCCTAGGAAATTCACACTAAAAATTTGAGATTCCAACTTAGGAGTCTTGTTAACACCTTGATGACCCCTTACTTGATAGAAAATAAAATATGTAAATTGTATAAATAAATATTATAAGTTTTCAATCCCCTCAATTAATCATTTGCATTATTATCGTAAACTACAAAAACAGAGAAACTGTTTAAAGCTCCAGTCATTCACTCATGGTATTTTACATCCATTTCTTTTTGAAATTTGCACCAAATTTTGAGTGGAATATACCAAAACACAAAAAATTGAAGTATAATTTGGTGAACACTGATGCCGATACGACTCATTTCCAGCTTGACAACATTAGTGGTTCGTTTCCGTCTCCAGAAATGTTCAATACGGGTTTCCCAAAACTTAGCAGTCACCATCACTGCTGACAACATAAGTGTGTTCAAATTATGGAGCAGTGTCTTGATGTAAACACAATGGCGAATTTTTGATGTTTCATACAATTTTGAATCAATCAAAACATGTTGAATTTTTCAATAAAATTTCAACACATTGTCAACGTTTCGTATAATTTATAAACTTTTTCAGGGAGTGGACTATTAAAACTGTTTTAGTGCTTCTTTTTAAAGCAAACTTTTAAATTAATATTCTTGTTTTGGAAAAAAATAGTAATTGTATTTCAAAGTGAAATTTCTAGTTGAACTTGGATATAACTTGAAATTTGTATTTTTTAGTTGAAAATTAGTGAAGAAAGTAGTGGGCTGTGCCTGTTGTATCTTTTCTTGATAGTGTTTCTTGTAATAAACGAATACATAAATAAAATAAATGATGGACAACATTGCCAAATCAGAATAGAAGAAACGACCAAAAATTATTCAATTAGAAAGCAAATTCTCTGTTATCAGCTGCAAAATAACTTCCCAGTGGTTCGGAACCCACCTAAAACTGTAAGTCCAACCCATCAATCACCATCATCCAACTCATTACCCACGCACAGATCTCAGACGTATGTGGGCTGCATCCTCAGAAAAATCATTCTGGGAGACATCCGAAAGCTGTGCATCTCGTGAGATATGGCCATCACTGAGACAGTAACTTCATCTATTCATAATGTTCAAGATGTATAAAATTTCTGAAGACAATCAAGAATATCATAGATTAGGCCAATGATGACGAAATCTACATCTAAAACGAAACAGCGACTACTAGAACTACATGCACATTGTTTATTATGTCAACCGCGTCGCCTAATTGTTCATCAATTTACTGGAGAGGTGTCACACCAGCAACTCCAAGATTCGATTCACGCTCTCTCCTCCAGTTTCCAGTCTTCTTTATTATCATTCCGTACGACAGCCAAGAATAATTCACCCCTTTGCCTCTTGGGAGACACCTTCCTCCTCCTCCTCCTCCCAGCACGTGATTTTCGCGACCCCCCCCACACCACTTTCTTGAAGACTTGTTCTACGGTTCGGGAATACCAAGAGACGTTATCTGGCATGTGCGCGAACGCGGGCGTGCGAGAGTTCACTCGCTTTCAGATGTCCTAAACCTCTTATCACGGTCGGCGCCTAACGAACCGTTAAACCGATGCCTTTCTCATCCCCGGGGAGCGTCTGGGCGGGGTCTACGGTACCCTAGCGTCTGGGCGGGGTCTACAGTACCTCAAGCACAACAACGTCATCTGCCACTGCTGGCTAATCTGTGCACCATTCACAATGAAAAGAGCAAACGTTACGGACATTACGACCGGGCTGCTTTCTGAATTATGATTGGCTTGATAAAATATAGGAAAGCTTCTTTTCAAATGGAAACGACTTGAATTAGTGATTTGCTTGATAATATACACAGAAAAGCTTCCTATCAAAGGGGAAAAAATTGAATTAGTGTAGCCTTTCAGATATTCGTGTTATTCCACAAATAACGTACGATTGTCCAACTTCTCACTAGAATTTAATGGAATATTCAAGGGAATATTCCCTTGAATATTCCATTAAAAAAATAATAAACAAGGGAAGGTGAGTAGCAATAGTTCTGCTACTCTACCACCTCATGAAGTTGAAGCGCTTGTCTCTGATTTGTTGACACTCTAGCTAAGACATGGGTAAACTTTTCAAGGAAAAGACCAGACGAAATTCACTATGGATGATAAAGGTTGTAGCTGAGAAAGGTATTGGAAGAATACAATTGGCACATAGATTTGAAGTTGTTAGTGTGCGATGGGTAGTTGACTGCTTCTGAGATCTCAAGGGTTTAATAATTAAATAATCCAAATTCTCCATTATTATACTGTCTTCCTTTTGTTTATCGGGACGGAAGTGAGAAATAATGGGTTCATGGGAGCTTTACCGGTAACCGGTAATTGTTACCGGTGGCGTCTGTTTGGTCTATTCAAATTTTACGTCTGTGAATTTGAAGAGACGCCACCCGTAGTAATATTAGTATTTGCAAACAAGATATTAATAGCTTAGAAGTTGAGTAAAAAGTTGCAATCTTCAAGATGAAGTTATAGAAGTTGAGGATGTGCGCAGGGTTTTTGGTCATAATTATTATGGCTTTGAAATTTTATGTATTGCTGTGAGGAAAAATCTTTCTCTTCAATTATTTTGTGAAATATGGGGATTCAAAGTAGAAATGTTTCGGTTTTTGAGGCAATTGATCTCACCTATGAGTGATTTTAAACTTTTAATAAATTTCCCCAAACTAAGACACCTTGAGGAATAAAATGAATTTTTTATTTCAAGCTAACAAATAGTTTTTTCAAAACATTCTATGAATTGAAATTTTTTACAGATTTAAAAAATGTATTTTCAAAAACTAATTGCTTGATTGGAGTAAAAAATACATAATTTTATGCCTCAAGGTGTCTTTCAGTTACAGAAAATTTATCAAAAGTTTAAAATCACTCATAGGTGAGGTCAATTGCCCCCAAAACCTGAAAAATTTCAACTTTGAACCTCTATATTTCACAAAAAAAATTTCCTCACAGTAATAGATACATTTCATAGCCCTAAAAATATTCAATGCAAGAAACTTCGAAAAAAATTATGACTAAAACCTCCATTAAATAAAAAGTTGCAATCAAGTTGCAATCTTCAAGATGAAGTCAGATCAAATCATAAAAGAAGATGGTGGTGATTGGTCATGCGGTGAGCGTGGTATTCAAGTGATCGTGATGTTCAGTCACGACCGCTCAAGACTGCGCTTGGATGGGTGACCGTGCTTCAATGACTTGATGTTACAAGCTTTATTATTACTTACCCGGTGGTTCGGAACCCACCTAAAACAGTAGGTCCACCATGTTCCCCGTAACATGGCTCAAACGGCGAGGTGGAACTACCCGTAAGGGTCTCCCCACCATTAAAAGCCATACGCTTATTATTATTATAAAAGAAGATTAAAATAATGAAAACTTGTGTAAAATGATTAATATTTTGCATCTTGCCACTATGAAAACCTTTTACTTTGATCTTACATTATTTTCGAGGTAGAAGAGGAATCATTTTTATGCAGTATAACTTGATTTTCCCTGCAGCTCAAGTAAGCTTTTTTGCAACAAAGCTATCCTATTTTCCTCGACAAACAGAGATCTCAGTGAAGCTTCTACAGCGTGTTAAGAAAGCTCTGAAATACAACTACAGGTACAACTTCCGCTCTCTCTTTGAGCACCATTTATTTCCGCTTACCCTTTCCACAATTCTACAAACGCAGACAAAGCAAGGTAGACTAAGTAAACGAATGCAGTAGTACAGTTTGGAACGTGAAACTGAAACAGATTCAGGGGTTTGTCGGAAAACAGAGGTGACCCTTCGCAGAGGCTTAAGGCCCTATTTACCCGGGACGAGTTATTTATTGCTGGGAAAAAGGAAGGTCTGCAGATGCACAGAAGAGGATAACATACTGTCCTATTTGTTCTTTTTGTAAACAGTTGACCAGCTATACCTCTACCTTTCCGGTAATCAGACTAGCGCTGTTTTTTCCAGATTCAGGATGGAAAATGTTGGACCTGATCATTTTATTGTAAACCACTAGGAAGTAAACAATATTCTAATAATGTAAAGTGGTGTTTATTCAAGGTTGAATAGTAGAGAAGAAAGCTGAATGGCAGAGAAAAGGGTTGAGTGTTAAGACGATTCTGTAGCCTTAAAACTCAATCTAATTTTCTCCATTTCTTATTGAAAGCTTGGTTAAAAAGTTCAAATTTTCCGTATTGAATGCACATCATGCATGTATTTGAAATAAATAAATATAGGCTAAATGCTATGGCGCACATAGAAAAAAGTAAATATCTTTCTATATTTCCATATTGATACCATGAATCATGTTGAGTCTGAATATGCTCCAGTTAAGATTTTTATGAATGATTTCCTAAATGGTTATGACATTTTATGGGAAAAAAGTTTATTTATTAGGAGAA
Organism: Conomelus anceps; assembly: GCA_948455865.1. Classification (NCBI taxonomy): domain Eukaryota; kingdom Metazoa; phylum Arthropoda; class Insecta; order Hemiptera; family Delphacidae; genus Conomelus; species Conomelus anceps. Next base: position 43,116,661 of record OX418224.1, on the reverse strand, counting down.
TCAAATTCATATATAATTTAACTGTGATACAATAATATAACAGTGATAATTATATAACAGTAATATAATTTATAATTATACGTGATTCATTTAATAATTTGATTTTTTTTTCAAATTTATTCATAATACAAATTTACAAGAATTTGGTAATTTTTTTGTTGGTCCACATAGGTCTGAGACCTGTGCGTGGGTAATGAATTGGATGATGGTGATTGATGAGTTGGATCTACAGTTTTAGGTGCGTTCCGAACCACCGGGAATTGATTTTACAGCAGAGAACAGAGTATTTTTTGCTGGCCAATCCCTTACAAAGATGGCCCAGGAGTTTCGTTGCTTATCTCTGATTGAACAGATACCTGCTACGGCACTCGGCTATCTCTTTCCTAAGAGACATATCAATGGATATAAAAAGTACAAATCGATCGCAATAGCAATCACTAAAAATTGTAGATATTATTATAATATGAAAACCCTATTTAGTTAATAAAAATAAATAATTGTGGCTGCTCCATAATTTGAATTTAGGTTGCTTATGAAATTTACAACAGCTAAAAAACTGATTGATAATGAACGACAAAATAAAAACAAAGTACTGAGCTCAAATGGTTCAAGATCTGGCACGGATATTGCAACACTCATATTGAGAATTGCAACTTAAATTCGAAATTTGTGTTTGATGATCTGGTAATTTTAATTCTTCAAATGTGTCTAGTAGAACTGAATTTCAAAGTGTTTTGTCGTCAGGAATGCTGCTGCATTCGTCACGCACTCCTGTGATTTTAATCTGATTATAATTAATTTACAGTTTGTTCCAGCATCATTGGTGTTCTGCCATTGTGACAGGACAGCTATCCACCTATTTCTTCCTATCCTTGTTTCCTCCCTTCCATTCAAAACTACCACATTTTCCTTCGGTATTTCCAAAATTACAAACTTCTACAGTGCGAGTCCCGCGAGTGTCCCTCGGAGGAATGCACTACGTCATCGCAAAAGCTATGCAACTGTGCGTCTCTGTGCGTGCGTCCGCGCTGCCCAGTATAGTATTCTTCGTCTCTCCTCTTCAGCCGTCAGGGACACGGAGCTTAGTCTCGCAAAATACATCTACTTATTTTTTCTCTCCTAATACAACTCCTAAATTTTTCTCCGGTATTTCTAAAATTACACACCATTTCTACATACTTTTTGTCCATTTTTACATCCCTTCTTACATTTAGAAAATATTTCCAAAATTACTTTGACTCATGAAATACCCTATCCAAAGTTTCTATTCCCCATTTAAATGTCATGCTGGTACTCAATAAATTTCTGTTCCTCTAGAACTCCTACAATATTATTTTCAAATAAATTTAATTAAAAATTTATTAATCGAATTTAATTTTTTTTTAAATTTTGAAATTGAAATTTATTGCCAAAAAACAAAAATAAACATACAAAGCAAAGCTTGTAGATAAACATAATCAAGTTCACATGACATAAATTACAAAGGCACCACCAGCAAAAGTAAAACTTTCTCGCTATGGTGGGAGTCATTATTCTAGGTTTATTGTATTTTCTGTAAATTTGATTTTTGATAATTAGGAAATTACACACTATTTACTATTTTTTGTCCATTTTTACATCCCTTCTTACATTCAGAAAATATTTCCAAAATTACTCTCGACTCATGAAATATCCTATCCAAAGTTTCGGAGAATCCGGAGAATAGTGTGTGTTTGATTATTATGTGATTATTATTGTAAGCTATTTTTTTCTAGTAAGATAGTAGTTTTTTACTAGTAACAAACAATAGATAAATGCATTTTTTATAGACACCAAATCATAAAAATCACAGTGAAGGCCAATTATAGAAGAGATGAAGTCAATGCTATTCGAGAAAAGTTGAATCTTGAAAGAAGATACAGCACATCCATTCATTAACAATCCTATTCTGAGTTCGATGAATCAAAAGGTCTTCCGGAATTATATAAATTGCATAATCATCTTTTATAAAACAATACAGACGAGAGTGACGAGTGAATATATCACTCCATTATTCACTGACTGGTCAAAGACGTCACACTACAGCCCTATTATAGATTGATGTCGGTGGCTTATGATATCAATTGAACAAGCATCGAAGCATGAGGCATTGCATAATTAATTGGGTCAGACGTCGAACAGACGGGCGGCGTAATTAAAAGCGCTCTTCCGACATGTGTTGAACTCAACAGGGTGTGGGGGCTGAAAATGAGGGGTTGAGAGGGATTTTAGGGGGCCTCTGGGATCCACCATAATGGCCGGTCGTCTATCTGTTTGCCGGACAGTATGTGACAGCATCAGTGCAGACAGTCATTTCATACAAAATAGTTTCTCAATTTAGGACTCTGCCGTAATTTTGGGAGACAATTATGCTGCAAAGCCTGAATTCACCTTAGAAATTCACTATCATGCACATTTCTTCAACTTGATACAACATTGAGCAAGGTGTCTAAATATATTATTGGTTACATAATTATTTTAACAATATTTATATTTATATATTTATTTTTATTTTCGTGATTGGTCACTTAGGATCGCGATTTAACAATTTAGACATTTTTAATCTTTGATGATAATCTCGCAGCACTTGTCCCCGTCTTTTCCGTTCTTGTTCAGACAAGTTCATTGTTCTTCTTGTTCTCAACTCCTCCAAAAACTCTCGTGAAGTATCAATCTTGAGTCTGAAGCAGTTCCTATTCTGAATTTCTTCAAACGGTATGTTGAACGTTCGAAGGTCCTTGTGACAGCCATCAAACCATGGATTATTTTTCTTTGAATCAAAATATTTGAAAATCTTGTGTGTAAGTCGGGAGGGGTCCATTCTATAGAGATGTCCATAGAATTTTAGTCTTCTTTTCTTGATTTCTGAGTAGATGGGATTCATGTTTTTGTAGATTTCTTCAGAACTTTTAAGGCGGTATCCATCTTGTGTAAGTTTTGGTCCATAGATCTTTCGAAGAATTCTTTTTTCAATTTTAGTAATTTCATTTATTTTAAATTTTACATTCAAAATTAAATTTTCACTCCCATAAAGAATTCCTGATTTTACAAAAGTGTTGTAATGTTTCACTTTGGTGTTCCAAGATAAGTTCTTCTTATTGTATACATTTTTGGTTTTGTGGTAAGCAGATTCTGCAACTGAAATCTTTCTTGAAATACTCTTATTATCCCTGCCGTTTTCTTGAAGAATTTCTCCTAGATACTTGAAAGACTTCACTCTGCCAATCTTGCCGATGTCAGTATTAAGGGTTGTAATATTTTTCTTTATGTTGGACATCCACTGAGTTTTTTCTGTAGATATCTGTAAGCCTGTCTTTGAAGCGATTTTACTGAGAGTTGAAAGGTAGATCTTTGCCTCTTCTATTGTATTTGTAGTTATAGCAATATCATCTGCAAAAGCAAAACAATCTGCGTTGATTCCATGTTTTTTTGTACCTAACCTGGCAAAGCCTTTGAAATTTTGGTTTTCCAGTTCCTTAATGGTTTCTCTCATTACTTTATCAAGAACACAATTGAATAATATTGGTGAAAGTCCATCTCCTTGCCTCAGACCAGTATTTATCGCAAAGCTATCTGAAATTTCTCCCAAAAACTTGACTCTTGAGGTGGTGTTAGTGAGGGTTTCACGTATTATGTTGATAGTCTTCTCATCAATCTCATATTCTTCAAGGACGCAGAAGACAGTTGCCCTATCAATAGAATCGTATGCTTTTTTAAAATCTACAAATACTGTTATGTACTCTTTACCTTTCAAATTTTTAATCAATATCAATTGCTTCAGTCCAAAAATTTGATCAGCACATGATCTCCCTCTTCGAAATCCTCCCTGATATTCTCCTATTTTTTCATCTATTGAAGTTTCAATAATTTGTAACAGCCAACATGAGAGAATCTTGTATACTGTCTGAAGTAGGGATATACCACGATAATTATTGACATCTTTTTTATTACCTTTCTTGTGAAGGGGATGAATAAGGCTTCACGCCATTCTTCTGGAATTTTTTCTTGCCTCCATATCTTTTCAAAAATACGTATCAACAGTTTTGACATTTTCTTGGGATTGCTCTTGAAGCATTCAACAGTAATAGAGTCACTACCAGCTGCCTTGTTGTTCCTGAGCTTTATAATAATTGTTTCTATTTCTTCAGCATTTGGTGGCCTTGAATGTGGTTTGCCATGATTGTTTTTGGTAAACTTCAACCTTTCTGTAGGTTCCTCACAGGTTAGAAGGTCCTTAAAATAATCTGCAAGTATTTGGCAACTTTCTCTGTTATTTAATGCAATCTTACCGAACTTATTCTGAAAACATAAACTGAGCGAAATATAGTATGTCATCTTCTTTTTAAACATTTGATAGAATTCGCGAGACTTATTTTTAGCACAGAAGTTGTCAATATCAATAAGTTCCTGTTTTAAGTATTTTTTGCGTTCATTTTTATGATTTCTGATACTTAAATATGTATATTTATTAATTTAAAAACTAATTATTTATTGGTGATAAGACAGAACCACCTAATACAACTAAAAACACTCATTAGAATCGACTTTACCACCTATTCGGCATTAGACTCAGCGCAAATAGAAGCACAGACAAGATCACGTGACACAGATTCAGATTCAGATTGCTTTATTTGTGTATATTTACAATGCACATGAATGATAAAAGTATTATTAATATTAGAAACTCTAAGATCCCATAGTTCAAGTGATGTACAGTGATTTTTGAAAAGTGAACATAATGCTTGAATAGTCTGAATAGAAAAGATTATAAATACAACAAATATATATTTCAAGGTACTGTACAGCAGAAATAAATGATGTGATTGTTGAAAAATAGAGCTTGGATCTGAGAGATGAATTACACAAAGAGGTGAAGTCTTGGCCTTCACACAGGGAGACGTTTAGTGGAACAGAGAAATGCATAAGACGATACAATTAATCAACACGTTATTTACCTCACTCTCACATAGCCAGGCCTTTGGCTAGATTTATTATGGCCCCAGGCAGGGAGCTTCCTTTTTCCAAGTGTATAACCTCTTTTTGCAAGTTTGATAGCTTTGCAGGACCCCATTAGGGGTCTTAGGGGGCCGAGGGAAAGCCCCGGCTGTCCCCGCCTAGCTGCCCTACATCAAACTATTAAAAAAGATGAAAATTGCAAAACTAAACAAAAACAAACTACAAATAAAAAATGGCTCCATGGTGAAGTGTGCTGTAAAGAAGAAAAAGGTAGGAGAAAGCCATCCATCTATGGTTTCTCATTTATTAGATCAAATTCGTACAAATCAAAATTGTTACTGATGATACTCACCTGATTATGAGACTTTTGCATAGATATTGAGGTGAATGATGATATAATGATGTTATGAGAGGTGAAGCTACAGGTGGGTTAGAATAAACTGAACATAAGTGAAATGAGATGAATGAATAGATGATTTCACAAAATATGCCACGATAAAAGGAACTGATAGCCGTGAGCCGTAGCAGGTACCTGTTCAATCAGATATAAGCTACGAACTCTTAGGCCCTCTTTGTAAGAGTGACCGTCTGGATTTGCCAGTAAAATAGACTCTTATCTTTGGATTAAATCACTTCCCGGTGGTTCCAAACCTACCTAAGACTGTAGGTTCAACTCATTAATCACTATCATCCAATTCATTACCCACGCACAGCTGATTAGCATCAATTTATGGATCAAATTAATTAAAACCCTATTTAAAATTATAACGTTTATTTTGATTTTTGAAAAAATGTATCGATTTAAAAAAAATGAATTAATTTTTGAAAAAATTAATTGAAATATTAACCAAATTATGAGGCTTTTTTAAAAATAACGAACCCTGACCGCAGTAGTCAGTTAGAGATAACGCCCTAACCGATTTTTCCAACAGAAATTCCATGGTGATAAGGGAAAACAGATTGTAAATACACATTGAAGAAAGGATGAAAACACCCATGTTCATTTGAATTATGCAGAAGTGCGTAGAATGATTGTCTCTGCGTAGTGGCGACAAGAGCTTGCCTCAATCACTCCTTCGCGCTTCTGCTGACGTAGAGAGAAATGGGAAAAGCCTGCTCTTAAGATAGCTGTCTATTTATTTGTTAAGAGCAAGAGCTAGTTCCTGAAGAGAAGGAACGGAACTCCGACATAGTACCTCATAAATAATGGAAGTTGTGGTGGAGGTAAGAAGCAAAACAAGGAGACAAAGTGAGCACAGCACCAGGAGAGACCAAAGAAGCGTGCACGACATTGGAGGGAATTGGAGAAGAAGAAACAATGTGAGAGAAAGCGAGAGCGAGTGAGAGAAAACGATGGTGTAACTTCCAGGAAGCTGGTTAAATATTTCATGAATGCTCTATTTAGTTTGATTCTTTCGGCGACTCCTGACATCCTGAATGAGTTAACACGCACACAAGACAAGCATTCAATGTACATCTAGAGCCCAACCACATCAAGACTTTTGCACGGTGCTGTATTTATTTATTTAACTCAACTTATTTATTTATTCAACTAGCATACAATAAATGCGAATACAACAGGCTATTGCCCAAAACTGCTTTTCACAAAATTTTAAAGTAGGTTCCAAATCTTAGGTTAGGTCGCTGTTTCACCTCAAAGCACAATAATTCACAAGTATTTTGCAGATAAATGCCCGGTTTCTGAGTTGTTCATTAACTTAATGGACCATTAACTCAATGCTGGAGCAATGGGTTAATGATCCATTAAAGTTAATGAACAACTCAGAAACCGGGCAAAAGAGTATTCTTTTTTTTTCATTTCAAACAAACACTATCACAGTCCGAAAAAAGAAACCATTGTACTGTATTTTTGAAATGCTGAATAATTTGAGTTTAAATAGGGTAAAATACTTCCCAAACTAGTTGTAAAATTTGGTTCTGACTTCTTTTTTTCTGTTGAAGCCCAAATTGGATGCAGTTTCATAAGCGGCCACTAAAACAATCGAATGAAAAACTTGATTTAGCGATAGTCGATATGGAGGTAAGGTTATGTTTGCCATTGGGTTTGGTACAAGTGTCGATTATTTTGATAAAATAAATTTTAATTAGATTGCTTTGTTCAACAAAAGAATTTTTTTCAATTTTGTCATTTGTTCGACAAAACAATCTAATGAAAAAATTGATAGCGATAATCGATATAAAAGTTACATTATAATTGGCTTTTGGTTTGCTACAGAAATTACTCACATCGATTACTTTGACTATCTGATTTATATATATTTAATTATTGTTAAAAATAATGACATCGACATTTTATTGGATTGTTTTGGTGGTCTAATACCGAACTGCAATCCCCACATTAGTCTGAGAACAGTGTGTGAGTACTGAGTATTCCTCATTGACCTCATTGGATCGAATTGGCCTAACTAGCCAAAAAGGCTAGTGAATGAATGAAAGACATTCAATTATCCTGAAATGGAAATTCAGCCTAATAAGATATTTAAACGTAATGCCCAATAAAGCATATTGCTACATATGGTAAACTACTGTGGGGTAATAGTAGATATACAGGAAGAATTTTATTATTGCAAAAAAAGGTGGTCAGGGTATTGACAGGTTCTCATAGATTAGCTCATGCTAAGCCTCTTTTTGTTGAGCTTAAAATAATGACAATAGTGAATTTTTACTTATGCACAGTATTATTGCATGTTAAAAGGAACTCATCCAATTTAAAATTAAGACTTGATACTCATAGCTATAACACAAGGAATTGTAAGAGGATTGGTATTCCCTATCAAACACTATCTAAAACAGCTAAAAGTTATGACACACTTGGTATTAAAATGTACAATAAATTACCAACAGATCTAATTATGGAAAAAGGAAAGAAATTTAAGACCAGGTTATTAAATTAGCTTGTAATTGATCCTTATTATACTGTTAATGAGTTTTTTGAAACTGAAATAATTGTTGCTTAGAGATGTTTACATCATTTTTGTATTTTTTAATGTAATTGTTCAGGAGGTTCAGATTGTGCTGTGAGCATTATGGTTTGTGCATTGATGGTTCACATTTATTGTTTGAATATAATATTCTAGGAGTTGAGGATGAAGCCCACATAGGTCTGAGACCTGTGCGTGGGTAATGAGTAGGATGATAATGATTGATGAGTTGGACCTACAGTTTTAGGTGGGTTCCGAACCACCGGGAAGTGATTTTACAGCAGAGAATAGTGTCTTTTTTGCTGGTCAATCTAATCGGTCACCGTTACAAACAGGACGAACGAGAACGCAGCTTATCTCTATCTGATTGAACAGATACCTGCTACGGCTCGCGGCTATCACTTCACTTGTTTTGTATTTGTGTATACGATTAATATTTTGAATATATTTTATGTGTATGTGACGTTGTATATTGTTGAAAAAACTGAATGACAATAAAATTCTATTTATTTATTACAATAAGGCGAATGATGATACAATTATGTTATGAGTGGTGGACCTATAGTATTAGGTGGGTCAATTCAAATAAGAATGCCATATAGAAAGATGAATGCATCAAGAGTTTCTATCTACAAGATCATCTATAGATGCAATTTGTATCTAAATGAGGAAGCAACATTTAAGGTACATGCGTGCGTTGGCAAGCTTGTTGCTCAGCAAGAATAATGAAACAATAGCTGTTTCATCTCACTAGTAGGTGTGATAAATCACATTAATGGGTGGCGAGGACCCTCAAGGAGAATCAAAACAAAAGGGAGTTGAAGAAAGTTTATGAGAATGGAAGTTCAGGAAGTATACAAAATTCCATTCAGGGGTCCTAACGCTTATGAGGAGTGACGTGACATAATGAAGAATTTATTATGAAACTTCTCAAACAGATTCTATGCAGCAGGGTTTTAAAGACATCATAACTGAAATAGACGAATAAAAGGAAATTATAATCAGATAATAAAATATTATAAAGCGTCGATCCAAGGCTAGGAAGCTTGAGGGGGGGGGATGTTGAGTAGGAAGCGGAATTGTTGCCGATGTATTTAGGGGGCAACAATTTGACACGAGGCACAGATAAACGAAGTATTAATTAAAAGATTTCATTTGATTAAATTCTCTTTGGAATAAACTTCTAACCTATTTTTTTTATTGCTGATGATGTCCACATGAGTCCAAGACTTGTGCGTGGGTAATGAGGTGAATGATTCCACATAGATGCCAGAAGGAGGAGCGGGATTCGAACCCACGACCGCTTGGCGGTCAGCAAGCTGAAGTTGTGACGCCTCAACCAACTGTGCTAAGCGGCCCGCTTTTCAATTCATGTTATCGCAGACCAATCCTACATAAACCTGAAGCTTGTGCATAGGTGTTGAGATGAGTTAGGTTGTGAAAAAAATTACAGACCAACCCTGAATCAAACCCTGGGTTAGAGATAAAGACGGTTCACATCACCATGAAACCAGCTGTAGAACCAGATCTTCAGGCCTGAACAAACATAGACTATTATTACACATAATATTAGTGAAGTACTGGCCGAAATGCCGGAAAAAGCGTTTCACTAGAACCTACCCTCACTAGGTATTTTTAATCATAATTATTGAAATCTTAAAATTCAAAAAGGCAAATCCATGATTAATTTTTTTTTTTTAAACTACTTTTGAAAAGATTATAATAACAATCGTTTCGGTTGTGGTCTTCTTGTCAAGTGGTCAACCTCAGTGTATTCTATGTTGATACTGTACTGAATTTACAATAATTTCAACGCCTCCAAGAAAACGTCATTGTTAACTTATTTATGAACATAAAAAAATGGATGCAACATCACTAACACCTCTAGGCTTGAGCCAACATAATATTAGTGGAACAGTGGCTGAGCTCAACGTTATTCACGTTCAATAGAGCGAAAGAAGCTGTTTAGTGTTTGTTAATCATTGTATACTGGGGCAGTTACCACTGAATAGTGTTATGGCTTGCTACCAACCTATCATGTGTATGCATTAGGGATTATTAGAGGTCCTGCGTAATGAGCGCGTGGCTCAGAGTTCAATTCTCCTTTTGCCATTTTCCAGCGATAATAAAGATTGTTTATAGTGACTTCCTATTCCTTTATGTAAAGAGGCATAAAAATGCTATGGTAATTGATTTGGTTGATTAAATTTAAATGCAGGGAAGTTTTAAGCTTCATATCCTGAATAATAATAAGAATTAGATTGGATTGGACTAACTAGTTAATGCAAAATTTACAAATTACTAGTATAAGTGATTGACTGATTGAAAAGATTTCAACACCACATCGATTGTAGACAGTTAAAATGATGAAGAGAATAAACTAGTCTTTTCATCAGTAAAACATTTACATAAAAATAACGAAATTAGGACAAAAATCGTTTATTCTACCCAAAAAAATAAAAAACGTTCAGAGCTATGAAGAAAGGACAGGAACCTCTGGCATCAACGTTTAATTATACTGAAAAATAGGCCTCTTAATAGACAGAATACTGAATAATAGAAACCGAATTAGGACAACGATCGTATAAAGTTGAATTATTATAAGATCATTATTTGATAATGAAATGTGAATACCCTACAAAAATAATCAAAGGATGTAATACAGTTTGAATATGAGCTAGATTAGTTTTGGAACAAGTTTAGTTCGAATATGAGTTTTGGAATAATAATTGCGCATTATAAAGCACCTTCGGTTGTATTAGAATAAAATTATGGAATTTTATTCAGTCTCTCATTGCGGGTACATTCCGCTTTTCCTTGGTATATGGATTGAAAAAAAATAATATAACCATTATATTGGAGGGAAAAGATTTAGAAGTCGCTGACCTATAGTGAAAGAGTGAGTGGATAGAAAGAAAGTGGTTGTTGAAAGAAAGTGAGACAAGAGATATGTGTGGTGGAGAGGGGAAGGGGTTGAATCAAATGAAACGCCGACTGGAAAGGAAGAAGCGGTTACTACAATGAGAGACGGATTCACGATCGAAAAGATAAGCAAAAAGTCGTGGAGAGAAGGCAGGGAAAGCATCGTTAGGTTTTGATAAGGAATGAGAGGAATGCTTCAAGCTGGTTGCCACCAGTATGCCACACAAGGGTTACAATGAGATGTTGGAGTAGAGAATATGGGGAATAGGGAAGGATGGAGAATGGGAAAATAGGGAAGGACGGAAGATGGAAGCGTCGAGGGATCGGATGCAAGATGTGGGCGCACAACGAATCGAAAAGGCCTGCCTCAGTTTCAAGATGGCGCCGCCAGAATGCGTTGCGATCGCTTAGTGTGACGTCACACAACCCTTCGATCTGTCGACCTCGCCCTTGTCCTAGGTGCGGACAACGCGCACATACAAATAAAATAATATGCACCAACATTTTACGACTCATTGCAGGCTCCGGCAGACAAAGAAACATGCTAACATTCAAGCTTGAAGAACCGAGTTTTTTTCTAGCGTCGAGGAAAAATAACAGAGAGAATACAAAGAGATGGAAATCACTTTCACTGGAAAAAGTGAATGAGAAAAAGCTTTGAAAGATAAATACAATGAAATCTATGCTCATGGCCCTTTCTATATTCTCCCAGCTTCGAGTAATTGATATGACTTTCGAATATATTCATATCTATTTCAAATTATCCAAATTGATTATGAATATAATTCATCGTCAAATGCCTAATTGCGATATTTATTATTCTAATTTTATTTATTGTGACAAATTTACAACGAATGTGAAGGTGCAACAGACTCAAGTCCAAAACTGCTCACTTCACAAATTTTGAATATTTTACATTGTCCAAAACATTGAGGTTAACACAGACTAAAAATTTAAGATATGCTAAAAACCACTCAAAAATAATAAAATGAATTTTCTCACTTAACCACTATTAATTTAAAAGTTCACTTGAAACACTAAAAACAGTTAAAAATAGTTTATAATATTACATTTTCATAAAAAATTTTGAGCCGAAAATCATTATCTGGTTTCACTCTTTCTTTACAACGTATCTAATTCGATTTCAAATGATTGACATAACTCTTGATTTAGATTTTTTTTAGATTATCCAAATCGATTATGACCATTAATTCATCATCAATATTGACAAATCAAGATACTTATAACGTTCCTGATATAGTTTTGAATTTGAGTTCAAAATGGTTTTTTATTCTTCTGATGAAGCCCAAGCATTGGGGGAAATAACAAAACTGAGAATACCAAAAGTTGATATTGCTTTTACTGGGAATGAGGATATTGCTTTTGCTAACAGTGAATGAGGAAAGCTTTGAAAGATAGAAGTATTGGAATCTATGCACATGTCACTTATTTTTAAGATCAAGCCTATTCAAGAGATTCTGGAAGAGATTCTTATATTACCAAGATTACTCAAATTGATTTTAATAATTATTCATCATCTATTAAAAACTGTGATATTTTATAATTTATCTAATGTGATACTTCTTGTTTCATTCATATTTTTTCTGGATTATCCATATTGATTATGATCATTACTTCATCATCAATATTGACGAATCGTGATATTTATAACGTTCCTAATACAGTTTCAAATGCGGGTTCAATGTGTTTTTTATTCTTCTGATACAGCCCACGTGAGTCTGAGACTTGTACTTCGGTAATGAGGCCTGAGGTGAATAATTCGATGATATGTCCTTCTAATAGTTCATCATATATTGATATATTAGGCTACATCGAACGGTTTAAAATTTGAAATCAACAACAATAATTTTGGTAAGAATGAATTTTTTATTATAAATGATTTTGAAAAGAAATGAATGAAATATTGCATATAATTGATTGCAATAATAAAGAGAGAATAATAATAAATGCTGATTGAACTATTTAATACAATTTTATAAGAATGTAATTAATCTGAATCAATTCATGTGAGTCTGTATTCGATCTCTTAGATTAGGTCTGTGTGGGCCCATATTATTTCAATAATGAATGCCTTCCAATTTATTGATTAAGTTATTAATATAAAATATATATTTTATTATATTTTTTTTAAATTTATTTTGTAATTCACTATTTATCCTGCAAAGGAGTTATTTTTGTTAGTTTAAAATGTCGATTGGACAATTTCCAATTAAATTCAATTCTTCAAATCATACAGGAGGCTCATTTGTAATGTGTAACAGTAATTCTGTACTAATGGACATAAAAAATACTGGATGGAGTAAGAAACCACTTTTAATGTAAAAACCCGAAATATAAAACAAATATCTTATCAGGTAATCAGGGGTTATTTCTTATTAGATAATTTCTTATATCGGGTAATTTCCTTGTTCTGATACATACATTTCATTGTCTGTTTTATCCACAGCATAAATGGTATCACTGAATACTCATTCGTATTCTTTTTTATGATTTTTTTCATGATTTATGAATATTCTGTTCATTTTGTTATTTTATATTGTATTGTATCTGATAAAAAATAAATTTATTTATTTATTTTATTTAATATAGTTGAGGCAGAAACGCTTAAACAGGATAGATTATGATAGAAATGGTTTCTACATAAAATGGAACTACATGGAATTGGTTTTAGCAATATTATTCATGTGATACAATGTGTCATTTTGATATGACAGATTAATTTTAAGATGATTTAAACCTAGCAACTCTGTTGGAGCTCTAATATAAGTTTTCAAATATGTTTTGGTGGTTTTATCGAAATATACACTTCAATCGATTAGACTTGAAAAGAGATTGATTTTTGTGATTGATTTTATGTTACTCGATTTAGAATTCAACTGTCAATAGAGGTCAAATCAATATCTATCAGTTTATTGATTACAGAAAAAACCCAAAGCTGTTAGCAAAATTAATTGCAAACTTCCGACTGTTCAGACAATTAAAACAGAACTCGGAAATTGGTGATGGAATAAGTGAGAAGCGTTGTTCAAGCTTCAAGCTCAACAGCTGAGCTAACACCTCCTAACAAACCAAGCCCAACCACAACAATAACTCATCCAAAGCTCTCTCTCTCACGCTCACTCACACTCTCTTTTCTCTATTTCTATTTGCTCTATTTCTCACTAATCATCACACACTTTCCTTTTCTCTTTCTCTCCAACTTTTTTCTCTTGGTCCCTTTCATTCCCTTTCAAAATGTGTCTCTTTTCTCTCCATCACTTCTTCCCTCTCACCTCATTATGTCTTTGTTGCTCTATTTATCAATCTGTCACTCACTCTCCTATCTACTCTTCCACTCTATTTCGCTCCCTCTTTTTTCATTCTTGCTCTTTCTCTCACCCAATTGCACTCCCTCGCACCATTCCTGTAATGTATTTTTTCTTTATTTCAAGCTATCACACACTCAATTTTTGATTATCTTGTTCCATTTTCCTATCTAATTTTCTACAACCTTCTCTTTCCCCTCCTCCTCTTTCCTCTTTTATTTCTCTTTCGCTCTATTTCTCTTCCACTTTTTCTATCTTGCGCAAACTCTCTCATTTATTTTCTCTATTTTTATTTATTGCTCTATTTCTCACTATCTATCACAAAACAACTCTCTTTCTTCCACTATCTTGTTCTACTATATCTCCCACTTTTACATCAATGCTCTCTCTCTCTTTTACACATCTATTAACCCTCTTACAAATCCTCTCTAATTCCTCTTAAATACTCTCTATTGCTCCACTTAACAATCTATCACACACTCATTCTAGATCTATATTTTCCTATCTTGCTCAATTTTTCTTTCATGCTCGCTCACTCTCTCTCTCTCTCTCTCTCTCTCTCTCTCTCTGACAACCTTCATCTTTCATTTTGTAAATAATATCCCATCAGTATTGTTCAGAAAATATAATCAAAAACTCAATTTCAATTATGTTAAATCACTTCTATTTTTTTTTTCAATTTATGTATAAATTCTATTCTATTATTACTAATTATATAGTCTCGCAGATCGTTATCAAGGTCAAGTATGAATGGACGAATTTTTGTTCAGACTTCGCCCTTATTACGTAAATGCTTCACATAAAATCACATTGTTAATATCCAAACTTTTCCTCATATACAGTATAATACTGTGTTGTTAATAATATGCTTTTCAATAATTCACAATTATATTTTGTAAATTTACGTAAATAAAGTAATTTTTATCTTTATCTTTATCTCTCTCTCATTTATATTTTTCTTGGTTGCTGTATTTCTCACAATCAATCAAACAATCACTCTCATTCTCTCTACTCCATTTTTCTCTCACTTTTCTATCTTGCTCACTCATTCTCTCTCACACTCTCTCTCTCTAAACGCATCTTCCTCAAGCTCTCTTTTCCCTCTTTATTTGTATATTGCTCTAATTCTCTTCCAGTTTTCTCCTATATTGGCCACTTTCTCATTCATGGTCTCTATTTTTCTTTGCTGCTCTATTCCTCACTATCTAGCTCAGACTAACTCTCTCTAGTTCCATTTCTCTCTCCACCTTTTTCATTCACATTCTCTCACCCTTCCTCTCTTACTCAACCACTCTCCGGCACTTGTCTTACCTACTGGAACTTGGCCGGCCGACAGGCGTCAGGCAGACAGCTCGTAATTGATGAAGGCAGCGCAGTGTGATAGCAGCCATCTCGCCACCTCACCTATATAACCCTGCTATAGCTTCAACTACCATTAAACATCTGCCTCAGCTCAACTTCACCCCAGATCCCATAGCAATGGGTCTGCAGTGTGGGTGTGCAGCCTACAATCTGCTCACAAAATGATTCTAAATTCCAATTGTTCGTTCCGGTTATCCTCGATCCGAGTTATCCTCGTTAAGGCTAGTTAAAGGTTTCAGAGGTAGGAATTTATGAAATTTGATACAAGATACACTTGCAGTAACACAGAACTCGTAGAAGTTTTCAAGTTTAAAATCGAAACAGCTTGAGTTCAGAGTATACGGAGAAAATTAATGTTGAAATTTATAATCCCTTAGGAAACGAATACACAGAGACTGAGATAATTTAACATTCTAAAATTAGCTGTGAAGTTCACGATAATCTCTATTACATAGGGATTGAGATAATTCAACATTCTAAAATTATCTGTGAAGTTCACGCAATGTTTTGATCAAATAGGAGTCTTATCTGAGTTGTATTAAAATTCTAAGAAAATAGGAACTTAACTCTCTTTATTTACTGCAACTATAGCTGGAACCAAATGTTACGACACAATAAATTGTAATTAATTTTCAAAATTCAAACAAGCGACAAAATTGAGATGATTCAACAAATGAATGATATCCTAAATTCAATATTACAAAATTATATAGAAGGGCCAAAACGTTGATCAATGGAGACGACACTGTATAAATGAAACGATAAGACAATATAATATACAGGGTGTCCCATAAGTCAAGTGCCAAACTCTGGGAAAAGGTTATATGGGTCAAAATAAAGAGAAAAACACGAATAAATTTTTTTCCACAAACGCTTCGTTTACCAGATATCCGCCATTTTGTATTTTTTACAAAACAATTGATATCTTCAAATTTTTTCAACCGATCTTTATAAAACTTGGTAAGTATGTTTAAATAAAAGAGACCTACTGTAGAAAAAAAATTCAACTTGGTCCAATTTAAAATTTCAAAATGGCGGCCATTTTAAACCTTTAATCTAAAATGGCGAGAAAACGGGAAAAGTTACAAAATTTACTAGGAACAATTTTTTAGAAAGTTCCAATCTGTCAACACCAAAAACATGAAAATCGAACAAAACATAACCGAGATACATTGAAATGTGTGTTAAGAGGCAGAAAAACGTCCATATTTGTTGTAAATAGCCCCAATCTGTTGGTTAGCTGATTAAAACCAACTGATTAAAAAAAATGCGGTTGTTGAGTTGTTATTATTGTTTTATTTACTTCAAACATCATTAATGTGATCAGGTTAGATTGAAATTATCTAAGTTTGTTCAAATGCCGAACCATAGTTATTCTAATCTCTCACCACCACACTTTTCATTGGATGTAAGGCGACATTTAAATCAAGTGTTTGAAAATAAATGGATAGGGCGTGGGGGGCCCATCCCATGGCCTGCCAGGTCTCCCTTAATCCCCTAGATTTTTTTGTATGGGGCTATTTAAAATCTTTCGTTTACCATACCCCTGTTGACAATATTGAGGATTTAAGGGAACGAATTATAGCAGGTTGTGAAGTGATAAGACAAAAGCCTGGGGTATTTGAAAGAATGAGGGAGTCGATGAGAAAGAGGATGGATTGTGTGATAGAAATGAATGGAGAACACATGGAACATTTGTTGTAATTTTTAACTTTTAAAAAAGCTATTTTGTGTTAAGATTTTATTTTGTATTTAATTACAACAAATATGGATGTTTTCTGCCTCTTAA
The DNA here is from genome assembly GCA_948455865.1 of Conomelus anceps. Lineage (NCBI taxonomy): Eukaryota > Metazoa > Arthropoda > Insecta > Hemiptera > Delphacidae > Conomelus > Conomelus anceps. Next base: position 43,099,346 of record OX418224.1, on the reverse strand, counting down.
CACACATTCCAATGTATCTCGGTTATGTTTTGTTCGATTTTCATGTTTTTGGTGTTGACAGATTGGAAATAAAACTTTCTAGAAAAAAATTGTTCCTAGTAAATTTTGTAACTTTTCCCGTTTTCCCGCCATTTTAGATTAAAGGTTTAAAATGGCCGCCATTTTGAAATTTTAAATTGGACCAAGTTGAATTTTTTTTCTACAGTAGGTCTCTTTTATTTAAACATACTTACCGAGTTTTATAAAGATCAGTTGGAAAAATTTGTAGATAACAATTATTTTGTAAATAATACAAAATGGCGGATATCTGGTAAACGGAGCGTTGGTGGAAAAAATTTATTCGTGATTTTCTCTTTATTTTGACCCATATAACCTTTTCCCAGAGTTTGGCACTTTACTTATGGGACACCCTGTAGATTAACACAATAAAAATTTAAAAAACACTTTTAAGTGAAAATTGTAACTCACATTATGGCGTGACGGCCGTTTCACTTTGTTGTCAAGAGCATCGTCAAAAGACCCACAGTACACATTTGAGTATATGTATGGATGGAGTTACACTCAAATGTGTACTGTGTATGGATATGAATGTGTACTGTATATGTATGGATGGAGTTACACTCAAATGTGTACTGTGGGTCGTCTGACTATGCTCTTGACAACAGAGTGAAACGGCCATCACGCCATAACGCGAGTCAAATTTGCACTTGAAAGCGTTTTTTAAAGTTTTTATTATATACTAGTGGAAACAAGACGAATCTTCAACATCATAGATTAATAATTTAGATATAAGATCGGACAATAGGTGATATACAATATAACAGCCATTTAGACTATTAGACGAAATTTATTGAGGTATGAATCAATATCAATCAAATTAAGAAAAAACAAACAAATAAAAGCCAAAAAAAGAATACGGACAGTTGTATCACATTCGAGATCACAGTTGAGTGAAGTGAAGTTTCAAGAGGACTATGATAGCCAAGGAAAGAATCATAGTCTTTTAAACACGACCGATATTGCTAGATATGACCAGATACGGTGCAGTGATCCTCCAAGGAAAGAGGCGGGAAATGGATGAAGCCATAAGATTAATGATTAATGCTATGCCAAGGCAAGCTGAGCCATGATTAATGGATGATTAATTCAGACAGTTTGCATGCAGTAGGACATGGAGACCTGGCCTCAGTAATAGGATGAGCAGCTATTCCGGCTGAATGCCAGAGCTAGTCAGTAGTTGCTCAACAGGAATTTGTATTAGCACTTTACATGTCACCACAAGACAAATAGTTTCCAAAGGAGATCACAAAATAATGTAATGTATCTTAGAAATTCACAAAATATTGATTTGACGTCTGACTGAGATAAAAGTACGGTAATTCATGAAAAAATACATGACAAAATTTGGAACTGTATAAAAAAAAGAGAGAAATCTTCAGTATTGAATTAATAAATGCACATATTCAGCACATTGATAGAATTGAAATGAGAATTCGAATTTTATCACCATCCAGAAAAATTGTTGTTATTTCCAAATATAAGACATATTATTTTTATCATATTCTCATCTCAATAACTTGACATTATACCACTTTCGAGAAGTATCTTAGAAGATACAAAATAATTATTGAACACACAGTACTAGTTATTATTAATACAGTACTACTTATGCTTTCCAAACGTCTCTTTCGAATGATGACTTGGACGCAGGAAGTAGCTCCGAGGTGTGCTAGGTAGTATACACACTCACCTGTGCAGCCAGATCCTGTGTAAAGGTGGGAATGAACTATCAATCATATAGCTTGAAAAAAATTTTCGGTGGGCTTGGCATACTGATACAATTTTGTTAGCTCAGTGGGGAAAGCAATCACAAACTACCTCACTCCTCGTTTGTGTAGTACGCTCTTTGGACTTAAACAACCCGTTAAGGTCTGAAAGGTCACCTACAGTCGAATCGCCTATGGTACTATATACATACATACTTATAAAAATACAACTTTTATATAATTCTTTCTTCTACCGTAAAATATGTGGAATACTACAACGGCATTAAAGATTGTGCAAAATTGATCAGACCTAGCCAAAACTCAAGCCTGAACTTCTAACTTTAGCGTGCAGGCACCTCAAGACTAACCTGACTTTTACGTAACATATTTTAGAAGATAACTCTTCTAGGAGTAGTCAGAGACCCTGTTTCATTAAAGATGTAAATGACTCATTTGAGATGTTCTTTTTAATATAGAGACCCCCATTATAAAATTGAGATATTGAAAAATAAATGAACACACATGGACCCTTTACTACGAAGACCCTTATATACCGGTTCCACCTGCTTTGTGAGGCATGTTATGGGAAATGTGGTGGACCTAAAATTTCAAGTGGATTCCATACCGCCGGGGAAAATGATAAGAAATCAGATAATGGAAATTCACAATGTCTTGAAATTGATACAAGTTATTGATCCGAAGACTCTTTCAATGCTTTAAAAAAGCATTGGACATGAAATATTTATTTATTTGTTTATTTATTTTTACACATGTAAAAGCTCACAGAATACTCCATGAAGAGCCTTATTGACATACAATAATTGAAATGTAACAATATTTTAAAAAAACAAAGAAAGAGAAAAAATACAATACTTTTAAATAAGATTAAATAAATGTATTAGAAGAGACGAAATTGAGTCACAAAGAAACATAAAGTATATATGAAAAGCTACATTAGGTAGATAATGAGCTCCATGAAAATATTAAAGTAGAAAAAAAAACATTTTTTAAAAGAAAAAAATTAAAGGAAAAAGAAATAACTTATAGAAAGTAGAGTTTAGTAAAGATTACAAACTATTGATCAATATGAGCGGTATGATATTTCACTTTTTTTTAATTGATTATAACGGTCAGAAAAGGGATCAATGAAAATGTTCAGTCTATTGTACTGTACGTTCTATACAAGTAGGAATGAAAATGGTGAGCAGTTCTGATAAAAGGGACCTGGAACAACGTATTTACTCTTGGTCTATTAGATGGAACATAAAAATGCAACAAGTTGACAAAGTCAGGAATGAATACATTATTATTTAGAATGTTATATAATAGTAATAGGGCACTGACTGATCTTCGGGTTTTCAATTTTTGCATATTGAAGATTGACCTTAAATTTTCTGTGGAGAAAGCTATTGGACAGAAACTATTAAATTTTTTGAAGTAAAAAAATCTCAAGAGTTTATTTTGATTTTTTTCTAAATCGTCAATAGCAACGCTATGAAACGGTAACCATACTAAGCAGCATGTTCAAGCTTGCTTCTTACTGTCGCATAATACACATTTAATATCACGTCACATGTGGTGAAAGGCTTACAATTACGAAACAGAAATCCAAGCGACTTATTAGAACAGTTCATGACATGGGTTAAAATATCAAAACTTGTAAAATAGAAAATATCGAGCTTATCCTCGTAGTTCACCAGTTATACACTGAAATAAGTTGAGATAGGTTTGGAGACCTCCAGTGAATACCAAAGTTCGGTACAAGTTCAACAATATTTCTAACTAATAATTTCTGACTTTAAATGAGGTTTCTCCTCAACTACATCAAGAATCATATCACGTTCTTGCCAAGAGTATGGTCGCCTTTTGAATGAATCTGTAGCAGCCTACTAAGGGTAAGTATGGGAGAAACATCGCTTGAATGCCAATGTATTTCGTTCAACTACAGATTGAGAAGACAGAAGTATCAGCCAAATCATTTAAACACTTGTGACATGATTTGGAACAGCATACTATCGGCATGGAAGTATTTCTTAGCATTGAGTTAGCATGCAGATATCCTTCAGAAAGATAAAAAAATGTATTTTCACATATGAGATGTTCTAAGTTTTCAATCATATTTTTCAGTAGAATTTTTGAATCAATTCAACAGCAGATTTCAAATTGATAACAGGCCCTTTTTTTCTAGAAATAGAATGGATTCTGAGTTGAAGAATGCATAAAAGACTTACAAATAGTTGGTAGAAGTGATTGATTTTTGATGAGTACCATCATATAGTATAGATGGAGGAATAGACAACTTTTACTGCTAATCAGCAAATTAGAGTACTATCTTACTTGATTTCAGGCTGCTTCTTGAGGAGCGTATATATAGCATCTGAGAATGATTTCACAGTTCTCCTTGGGGTCCTTGTGGATTAGTCTCGTTTACACAATGAAACTGTACTTACCTGAAAAAGACACAAAATGTAAGTGATGCCTGAAACTGAATAAAACATACTAAGAAAACTTATTTTTATATAAAAAATATTGTGATAAAAAACATTGCGATAGACCGATAACAATCACGTCACACAATATTATTATTTCATTATTAATAATAAATAATTGCCCATTGAAATTCAATTATTTTAACATTTTTCATTAATTTTTCCCTCTCTTAATAACTTTTAATCGATTTCAATCCACTAGACAGCTAATCACAAAGTTATTACAAATTACAGTACTTTCAACTAGTACAGGACTTCCTCTGCAGACATAATGGGTTTTAATTTTGTTATAGTTTTTATTGTATTTGTATTTGAAGAATCTGAATGATTAGATTTCATTTAAATCATAGCACTGGATTCTGGAACCTCCTCCTATCAACCAATCAAATGCAGGAAGTTACTTTTACCATTGATCAGGGATAGTAAGTCTTGATGGTTCGTCTATGCTTTTACCTTCCAACCAATCACAAAGCAGTTATATCCGACCTACTAGAGCACTTGCTTTCAATTCTAACGGCGAATCATGAGCCATACTTTAAACCAATAATGAGAAGACCTTCTTCAGCCACCAATCAGACTCCTGGAAACACATAGCTTCCAACCAATGAGTGGAATGGATTCTTGAACCCCTGCTCAAACAACCATACCTCTTGATTTCAACCACAATTTCAAGTTTACATAGAATTCATCTAAAAAAACTCTTTCGTATTGACCTTAATTTCCTCAACCTCAAAATTCTAGTTTGGATGATAGCAATCAGCAAAGAAAAGGTATGAGTAGTTCAGGTGCCAGTTAAAACAGCACAATTGCATGCAGAGTTCACGTAGAGTACAAGGTCGCTTGTCCTTTAACCGAAATCACAAGTGTATTGTGACCTGCTAAAGAAAGTAATTATTGCTGGCAGGAAGATGTAATTAACATCGCATGACTTCAGCTGAAGTGTATCAGCGATTTTAATATTTAGACGATGGGGAGGGCCAAGACCTTGCTTTTATCCTCAATTTACAACAAAGAAACACGCAATATGTTTTCATAAAACAGAAAATTAGATTATAATCTACTTGCTTACAATCTTCTAAACTGTACCCAATTTATTAACAATTGTTGATGTTTTAATACTAAGTAGGCTATCATAAGGATAATAATAACTTTATTGAACGTTATATTTATTGGTGTAATCATATCATTATCATACAGTTGTATATACATATTTTATATACATATATATATTTTTTATTTATGATGCCCAAATGAGTCCGGAGACTTGTGCGTGGGTAATGAGGCGAATAGGTGAATGAGTAGAAACATCAATAGCTGAATGAGATTCGAACCAAAGACTGTAGGAAACGAAGTTAGCCAGTGCCCCTTATCTTATCACAGACAAGCGCTCCAACCAACTGCGCTACGTGAGCCGCCAAATATTATACTGATGTTTAAATTATATTTATTGCAATCATTTACATTTTCCATTAAAATTTGTTTTTTGTTTAGGCCTTTGGTTTTTATTGGTGGTATGACTCTTGAAACAATTCCACCTTGCCGTTAGAGCCACGTTATGGAACACTTGGTGGACCTTCACTTTTAGATGGGTTCCAAAACTACCGATGTGATAACATTGTATTTTTTATAGGTTTTCAGTTTACTACCTTCAGTTTCAAGTGAGTAGAACAAAACCCAAAAGATAATACATTGTCAGTTATATTATTATATCAGGTATTTCATCAAAGAAAACATCACATAATAATATTATTAAAATATCACATAACTTATTTAATAGAAAGTGCTGAAAAGCTCTTCACAAACCTCAACGCTGTCTCTCTGATAGGTCTCGCTGGTGTGAACCCAGCAATTATTAGTTTTAGTAACCCACCATCAGAAATCTCTTTTACTAATCAAGTTCAAAAGATTCTTGTATTATCGCAATAATTCAATACGACTTTTTAGATCGTAGAAGATGACTTCAACTCGAAGTAGGAAAAGGCAAAGAACAATAAAAAAAAAACAATATACAAAAGATACATTGCCCACTAACTGTTCTATAGGAAGTAAAAGAGCAAACAAAAAATGGTAAAGTCCTTTTACTCATCCATAAAATTCAGTCGCAGAAGAAACCCAGTTTTCATACATAGAATTTCCTTAGCTGGTATTGCTTCTCTTTTAGAACTGTTGATTTTCTTTTCTTATAGTCGAATACAGAACTGCTTCTTGTTAGACTTATTACAAGCTACTCCAACTCTTTTCATCTAGTTTTCTTCTTCTTTTTCTTCTTTCGTCTCCTTTGCCTTCCGCCACTTTTTCTAGTTTGTCATCCGCGTATCTGCACTGCAGCCACGTCTAGGCGTGTACACGGATTTCCTCCTTTCCATTTTCTTTTCCTGAGATTTATGAAGTAATTTTCGGGCTGAAGCGAGTAAGCCCGTGTGCGCTTACCAATTTCACCCGCTGTTTACACTGCATCCCTACGAGACTATAATATCACCAATTCATCCATTCTTGTTGCCAGTCACTATCTCGTTACTCCCTGTCTCTCCCGTACTATGCCTCCTGTTTCTATCCATTATTCGTGGAGAAAACAGCAGGAAAACACTGCATTACAGATACATAGCATTTTTTATCGTTATTTAAAAATATAAACTATTTTATAATAGTCTAATATAATACAAAATATATTAGAATAAATTTTCCCATGAAAAAAATGTGTGGTTGATTGAGATCACTTTCATTTTTTTAAATTACTGATAATTTAAAAAAAATCTTATTTAATTTTTACAATTTTTATTGGATTGGAATTTGAATATTTAGATTGTGACATTGAAACTAAAACACGACTATAATATACATTCCATAAAGTAATTTCTGAATCAGTATAAGAAAACTATACAAAATCTACAATAACTCAATCGAAACACAATTAATTTTGAGTTTTCTTCTGATGCTATAAGTTTTATAATCTTTTTGAAACTTGATAGTTTAGATTAAGTACCGATAAAAAGATTGTAAATCAACAAGAATTGGAAAAATTCTTAGTTTTGGGACCATCAATGATACAAAGTAATAAAATGTTAAGATATAACATGAGACTTCAATATTATAACAATTATTTCTATTATGAAAATAATTTAAATATATTTTATTCAAGAATTTGAAATTTTAAACCACAGAGTCAAGGCTACAGCATAAACAAAAATTAATTGAGAACAAAGGTTTTACACACAAGTAGTCAATGTTCCCAAAAAATTATAAAATTAGTTTAAGTCAGAGATTTATAATTTAAAATCTCTGGTTCTATTCCAAGGTGTAACTAACTAAATATCGTTTTTCTAAATCAATCAGAGAGATAAGCTGCGTTCTCGTAGGTCCCGTTTGTAACGGTGACCGATTAGATTGGCCAGCAAAAAAGACACTGTTCTCTGCTGTAAAATCACTTCCCGGTGGTTCGGAACCCACCTTAAACTGTAGGTCCAACTCATCAATCACCATCATCCAACCATTACCCACGCACAGGTCTCAGACCTATGTGGGCTTCATCCTCAAAAAAAAAAAAAAAAATGGGAATGAAATTGAAGACTAAATATTTACCATTATCTAGTTTTCTAATTGTTGGCATTTTTATAATTGAGGGGAAATATATTTTATTTTAATGAAAGTAAAGTTCAAGATTCCTAAAGTTGATCTTCAGAGGAAAAATATAAAGGATGGAACTATATCAGGAGCGCCATTTAATTTCAGCCTAGGGGTGCAAGTAGCAAAAATCGGTCAGATTTATTGAAAAATTGATCTAAATTGATTACATTAGCTATTTTTTTCCTTTTTCATTTTGGAAATATATTGGGGGCCACAGTCCCCCCCCCCTGCTCTCCCCAAATGGCGCCCCTGTTCTATATGAAGAATTTTCATATGATAAGGATTGATTTTTTATAATAAGTTTCCTGAATTAATCTTCTCAATCCCAATTTTCGGTATTCTATAACGCTTTCAATCAATCTACCATGCTTTGACAAGACCATTCCGATTGATAGGATAGCTAGTAAGAGGCCAAAGGTTTCGAGAAAGCCCAAACAAGGAGGTTCGTTACTCATTACTAAACATCAAAGGCCCAGACTTGGTGGATGACCTGTAGTCGTCTATTACAGTAGTTATGCTACTATTTGATCCTACATCATCCTTCCTTCATCTACCCTCCCTTTATTAGTCTACTTGATGTATCCAGCCTTTATCAGCCTTCTTGATTCACCTTCCCTCTATTAGCCTTCATGTACCCTTTCATTATCAGTTCAAGAATAGGATCTAGAGTTTAGGACTGGCACATGGCTGGTTAGTGAATGTGTGCGTGGATATGGAAGTTTCAATTGGTTTGATACATAAGTTTAGGTAGGTATTCAAGTATAAATTGAACATTAGATTAATAGTTGTAGTAGTATAAATTTTAACTAGTAGTAATATATAGTAATTTTGTAGTATACTTGACGTAGTAGGAGGAGGAGGAGGAGGAGGAGAAAAAGGAGGAGACGTAGAAGGAGGAGGAGGAGGAGGAGGAGGATGATGATAAGGAGGAAGAGGAGGAGGATGAGAAGGAAGAAGATGAAGAGGAGGAGGATAAGAAGGAAGCGACGGAGAACGAGAAGGAGAAGAAGGAGGAGAATTAATAGTTGTAGCAGTATAACTAGTAGTAATATAAATTTTGTAGTATACTTGAGGAGGAGGAAGAGAAGGAGAAATAGAAGGATAAGAAGAAGGAGGAAGAGGAGGTGATGGAGGAGGAGGAGGAGAAGAAGAAGAAGGAGACGGAGGAGGTGGAGGAGAAAAGGGAGGAGAAGAAGAAGGATAAGAAGAAGGAGAATAAGGAGGAAGAGGAGGCGATGGAGGAGGAGATGGAGAAGGAGAAGGAGGAGGATGAGAAGAAGAAGGAGGAAGAGGAGGATTAGAATGAGGAGGAGGAGGAGAAAAAGAAGAAGGGGAATAAGGAGGAAGAGGAGGTGATGGAGGAGGAGATGGTGAAGGAGAAGGAGGAGGAGGAGGAGGAGGAGGAAGAGGAGGAGGATGAGGAGGAGACGGAGATGGTGAAGGAGAAGGAATAGGAGTGGCAGTAGGAGTAGGAGAAGGAGAAGAAGAAAAAGAAAAAGAAAAAGAAAAAGAAGAAGACGAAGAGGAAGCAGCATCCAATGTACAATTGGCAGAAGCTAAGTAATTTGGGGAATTTAGTGAATTGCATGAGTTCAAAATAAATCGGTTTACTACCAAAATTAAATCAACGTATAAATAAAGATAATAGTTTTGAAGGATTGGATTTAATGCGAAGAATTGAATTTAAAAAAAGTATAAATTTCAATAACATTACAGCAATCAGCGATTGTATGGAATACTTTACGTTGATCAACTACAACAAATTTATAATGAAACTACATTTCTGGCTTTAATAGATTGTTCAAATTAAGTTATTAATATAAGCAGTTATCAGTATTTAATATGCGGTATCACACTTGAAACAAAAATCTATAATAATTGAAAATAAAATGTATAAACTATGTATGAAATAAAAATTTTAAAAGTTTATTGAATTCATGTAAATTTAAATGAAAGACTCAAGTACATAAAATTTAATTATTTCTTCCATCCATCTTTTATTATTCCTACAATACTTAAATATTCCCGTGTTTCGGAAGACACGTTAAGCTGTCGATCCCAGCTGCTTAAAACAGTCAAGCCACATCAGAGGCCCTGAATTTATTATTCAGGTGCGACCTGATAACTCTGACATCAGACGTGACCCAGCCAGGTCACACGATATTATTATTTTATTTAAACATTTGAAAATTAAAATCATTTTCATTATATTAAATTTATATTTCAAGTATTACATTTTCTGAGATCGAACACTTGAAATCTGATTGCACTAGCCTACGTGGCAACGTTATTCTAAGTTCGTTTCTCGACGAAGGCAAACTTGAATACACAATTTTTTGTAGATTACGTCTTGGAGACTCCAGTTAAGGAGTATAAAACAAGTCAGATCAACAATTATACTCTTATACACTAGTTACCATAATTACTATATCAATTTGTTGGGGTGGAGCTTAATTTTGATGTGAAAGGAATTCTTGTACACTATAAAAAGCTTTATCAACTAACTATTTTTTCAATTGTTTTTAAAATATTTCTATATTTTCAAGACTCTTCAAAAACTATGGTAGCTCGTTGTAGAGTTTCCTACCAATATAACTAGGTTTTTGTTTAACACATTAACACACAACCAAAAGAACATTCATTTTATCTACCTTAATATTCAACTGAAATTTCTCATCCTATTCGTCTAGTCTGTTTGCCTGTCTCACTCTTTTCAAACACATTTGACACGACAGCAGACCAAAACATGACAAGAGTTTACACTCTGCTATATTATAGTAAAGTAACCGACTACCCATCAAGTGACAAGTTATCTTCATTTAGCAGCACACGAATAATTCTTCTTTACGGATTTCTACTACCAGTTTGCCTTACTCAACTTTGAATTAACTTGTCTCAAAGACAAGCTCTAATCCAAATGAATTTGTTTCTGACATTTTCCCCCAGCTGCAACACTGAGATGTGAGATGTAGCATTTTTTATCTGCCCTTAGGCTCAAAATTCCACTTGAGATTTCACTGATTAATAAAGAATATGAATTATTCATGAAGATTTTCCCCAATTTCATTATTCTTGTGCCCAGAAGTCACCTAGAATGAAACTGAACCAATCAATAATTATTGCCCTATAAGTACATCAGTCTATTCTAAAAGCAAAATGCTTTAGAGCAGGTAGATGCATAGAGTGTACAGGTTAGCGTTAACGTAGTTTTGCTCAAACTTTGTAGTGTCAACTCTGATTCTATGGAATTTATACGTCTATTGAATACAAATTTAGTTTCAATCAACATTGGACATTGGACCTTTTTGGAGGATGAAGCCCACATAGGTCTGAGACTTGTGCGTGGGTAATGAGTTCTATTTTATGAGTTGGACCTACAGTCCGAGCTACTACCAAAAGGCTGAATAAAGTATTAAATTTAAAATGTGTGATGTTTTCCATGACGAAATACTTGATGAACAATCTAATATCAAAATTGACACTGTATTTCTATTAATATATTATTTTCACTCACTTATAATGGAGATGCTGGAGGGATGCATTTCACTTCTGAAAAGAAGGTTCGTCAGCCTGTCGCTAGGGGTCATGTTTTGTTGAGGTTAGGACGAGCTGCCATTATATAGTTGAAAATTGCGTAGAATTTAAATTGTGTTTGGTCATTGAGTAAGTTGGTTCTGTCTTGTTTATGGTGTTTCAATATTTTATATTGTTCCAGTGTGTTTAATATTGCCACAAATTAAACACACTGGAACAATATGAAATATTCCAACACCATAAACAAGACAGAATTAACTTACTCAATGACCAAATACAATTAAAATCCAAAGCAATTTTCAACTATACTATAATGGCCTTTCATCCTAACCTCAACAAAGCATGACCACTGGCGGCAGGCTGACGAAGCTTCTTTTGAGAAGTGAAATCCCTCCAGCATCTCTAGAAGTGAGTGAAAAAACAGTGGAACCTTGATAAATCGAATCTCAAGGGGAACGGCAAAAATTCGATTTATCAAGGATTTTGATTTATTGAGGTTCGATTTATCAAGGTCCATTTTAAAATACTTCGATTTATAGAGGTTCAACACACTTACCTTTTCAGAATCTTATCCAATAAGCATGCAACTTCGATTTACTAAGGTTCTCTTATTACAACTTCGATTTATAAAGGTCCGAAAACTGCAAAACTTCGAATAATAAAGGGTTTTCTGCCGAACCTTCGAATTATAGAGGTTAGTATTAAAGCTCAACAGATCCAAAAACTTAGATTTATCAAGGTAATATCCATGAAATCTTCGATTTATAAAGGTAAAATAACATGGTGGTAGGATAGCAAGTTCTAGGGGAATTGGAAAAATTCGATTTATCAAGGTTCCACTGTAATATTTTAATAAAAATACAGTCAGTTTTGATATTAAATTTAAAATATGTTAATATTGAAAGAGATGATCATTGTTGAGCTATTGTGCGGTGGTTGATCGAAGCGAGACAGTGTGTTACGTGGCGTAGCATCTGTTTTTGATTGCATGCTAACAATCCATCAAATTTTCTGCATGATTACCGCATTGCAAACGCCGCCCTTTGTGCGCGGCTAGTAGCTATTGAAGAAGAAACAGAGGCTGATAAATGAGTGCAACACTCAAAATGGAGGTGAAGGTCTAGGGGAAGGGTGATTAGAGAAGGGTCGGGGTAGAAGGACCGTAATGAAAGCCGAACCTGGGGTAACACCACTTTCTCATGCGCTAAAGCACCAAAAACTAGATGGAGAAGTCAGTTTAGCAGTGCAAAAAGTCCCACCAACACAGAACAGATGCAGAGCTGAACGTGTCTGTTTCTCACACGCCTTCATTCCAGTTTAAAATCACTTTCAACAAGCTATTCATACAAGAAACAGAAGAATGATAAGGGATGAAAGTAAGAAACAGTAGAACTAATCTTGTAAAATCAAGTTCGCATTTAAAAATGATTAATTATCAACATTTATAATTTTCAAACCCCTTTCTTCTCCTAGTTTTGCATCTCCGTGCCTACTGGCTCTAGCCGTGATGAATGTTGGCAAATTTCACTATCAGGGACTTGAAAACGTTCAGTTAGAACATTTTGTTCAGTAACTTCTAGGGGGTTTTCATATTTAGCTAATAGTCAGGAATATTTAAAAAAAGGATAGTTTTAATTAAGAACAGGATAGTTCCAATTAGAAACAGAATAGTTCCAATTAGGAACAGGATAGTTCCAATTAGTAACAGGATAGTTCCAATTAGGAACAGGATAGTTCTAACTGGTTCAATGGTTTATAATCATTGACTAGACTAATTCACTGATTAACATCATGTTTTAAACAGATTCACTATGATTGAATTGTGACCACACATTAAAAAAGTATAAGGAATGTATAGAGTGATATTGTAATAGTATTGTAGCGAAAGTAAGAAACAGTAGAACTAATATCGTAGAACCAAGCTCTCATTTAAAAATGATTAATTATCAACATTTATAATTTTCAAACCCCTTTCTTCTCCTAGTTTTGCATCTCCGTGCCTACTGGCTCTAGCAGTGATGAATGTTGGCAAATTTCACTGTGGACAATCAGGGACTTGAAAACGTTCAGTTAGAACATTTTGTTTAGTAAGTTTTAGGGGGTTTACATAACTAGCTAATAGTCAGGAATATTTAAAAAAGGATAGTTTTAATTAGGAACAGGATAGTTCCAATTAAGAACAGGATAGTTCCAATTAGGAACAGGATAGTTCCCATTAGGAACAGGATAGTTCCAATTAGGAAAAGGATAGTTCCAATTAGGAGCATGATAGTTCCGACTGGTTCAATGGTTTATAATCTTTGACTAGAGTAATTCACTGATTAGAATCATGGTTTAAACAGATTGACTATAACTGAAACCCAACGTCCCAACCACACAGTAAAAAAGTATATGGAATATTTATAGAGAGATATTGTAATAGTATTATATAGAATATAATAAATAGTAATAGTATATATATATAAGATAATATTTTATACCGAATGGATGGTTTCTTGCAACTTGGAAAAAAGTTTTGATGTTCCTATTTTGCTTAGCCTGTATAATAGACTAATTATAATAATGGAATTCTGTTTAATGGAATGATATTACTTTTCATCAATCCACGAATTCAAAAAACTGCATTATAATGTGCTCAAACAGTAGATTTAACATAGAAATTTACATTATATTGTAATTATGTGCATATTATTACAGAATGATGGTAATGGAATAAAAATTCGTATAGTGGTACATCCAATCGCTAATTTCTTACAAAAATTTACTTCTATGGGACCAAAGTAAATGTACAAGCGTCTCAACAGTTTTTTTTTTCAGAAAGAATATTGGCAAAACTCGTGCATCCTGATCGTTTTGACCTAGAATCCTTGCCCAGGTTGTCTACCATGGTCCCACGGGAATCCCCCAAATACTTCCTTATCGAAATAATATGAAGCTTTTCTAGTTTATGCTACAAAGCATAAAGGTTTACACCATGAAACATAGAGGAGTAATATAAAGCTTTTCTAGTTTACATAAAGCATAAAGGTATTTTGATGATGGAGTTAATAATGAAGTTAGCAAACTATTGGCAAGTATAAAACGAGTTTTCTCCTCTACATCTCCTCCTCCATGTGCATTTAACATTAAGTGACTCTCTATTTTATGTTTTCCAGGATGAGGAAATAAACCCCAGCCGTGAATATAAGCCAGTATCTTATTATTATATCTACTTAAGGTTTGATAATTGATTATATTTTCAATTAACGTTATTTCAATGGAAATTGGTTATTGAAGATGATAAAAATTTATAATTAAAATGAAATAATTGAAAATTAATTACTTTTATTATATTCTCAATTGTGTATAAGCATCATCAATACATTATATTTTTGATATGTTACCAATAATTTCAAAGCTACATTATTTATTAGGTTCAATAATTGAGTGTTCAAAACTGACCTATATTATGAAACCGATTCCTCCGTCCCTCTCTTTTATACACTAAATTTCTATTCAGCTCTTTCTCATCCTCTCTAGTTTCAGAAAACATAGCCAGAACATGGTGAATGGACCAAGTTGAAAACTAAGTTAAAACACAGCCAACACGGGTGGCTGGACAAACAAACTTCTCAGCAAATTTAGATTACAACGATGCCGGCTAATAATGAATACAGAAGTACACTGAATACGGCTGAGCTGCAACTGTTCAGTATGACAAGTAGAACAAGATTGTAGTTGTTTCGCTGGTTGCCCTTATTCGCTTTTGACAAATAAAACGACACTCAATTTCTATTGGTTCTAATATGAACATGACCGTTCCGATTGGATGCCATCACAGTAGTTAATAAAGCTCATCGGGCATTTCAAATTCAAAATTCAAATTCAAATTTTATTCCTTCTTTTTTGCAATACAATACATAATACAGAAATACAGTAGTAAGGAGGAATATACGCACCCAATGAAGGTAAGACGACAAGTCTACCTTATACAAGGGTGGGAGTTCAACAAGGACTAAGAATAATATACAATTTTTCCTTTATCTCTTTAGTATTTAATGATAATGTGAAAAATATATAAATAATGAGTACTGAAATGAATGACAATGGACAACGTAAATGAAAAAAGAAGAATGAATGAAGAGAATGGAAGAAAAGGAATGAATGATGAAGGCGAAGAGTGAACAGAAACACAAGAAGGTATAAATTCCATACCAATAAATTCCATACACCAAGAATGTGTGCTAAAAACATCTGCCACTAAAAACATGCATGAAAATTAAATATCATATTTTTCTAGTAAAACATTAAAAAGCTAATCATATCCACAAAATATCATATTTTTCTAGTAAAACATTAAAAAGCTAATCAAATCCACTACATGAAAGTATCCACTCCATCATTCACTAAACTGCATCATTATCATCATCAACAAAAAAGGTGGAAGAATAAAAATAAATAAAATTTTTAATACAACATAGTACACAAGCACTAAAAACATTTGAAAGACACTGAATCCGTTTCAAATTGTGGTAAATTTCCATAATACCTGGAGAGATTTAAAACCAATAGTGTGGGATTAAACACTAACTGGAAAGACATTTGAATAGACTGGTCTTATTAAGAAAGTCGCTGTGACTTCCAGCCGGCAATATTAAATATATGTAATATATAAATGAATTATAGACATATAAATGAATTATAGAGTGATGCAATGCAAAATACCCAGAAACTAATAGACAGTGTGAGTTTCAAATTGAGACAAATTTCAATAATATCTGAAGAGATTTTAAATCACTAGTGTGGCATTAAACATTACCCACTAACCATAAAGTTTAACATTCCAATATGCGATATGTAATCAGCATGATAATACCATTTATAACATTAAAACAAGTAATAATCAAAATTTCACGTTTTTAGCAAGATACGCCAAAATTTTGGAAAGATCTACCTCAAACTTTATTAGTCTTATTCAGGACCACTGAAGATTATTTCCAAATTTCAATAAAATAGAATAATAATAATAATAATACCGAACAATACAATAATATTAAAACAACATAGATATATAGACACATCTAGCAGAGTGAATTTGCGCGCTAGCTACGAGTTTATTGCAATATTCACTATTGGACTTTGTTAGTATTACGTTTTTAAATTGAGCTCCAAAATTGATATTTTTGTTTTGGAAAGAATCCGTAATATAGTATTCAAAGTGAAATTAGTTCAACTTGGACATAGCCTAAAATTTGATTTTTTATTTAAAAATTTGTAATGATAGCAGTAGTGGGCTATGCCTGTTGTATCTTTACTTGATTTTGTTCTGTGTTATAAATAAATACATTACGAATAAAAAATATATTATACTATAATACTACATTAATAAAAATGACACAGTTTGTCCTATTCATATCTGCTTAACACAGGAAAAAAACAATAAATCTATCTTTTTAAAATTGTTATTTGCATACATTTTTTCATATTTTCAAGTGAATAGACTACGTTGTCTATTGCAGACAAGAAAATAATTATATTAATTGAAGACACGGTCTATCTTGGTGTAATTTTACTGTGCTATAATTTTCAACCTGCCTGTCTCCGCATTGTTCACACGGCGTTCAAACTAAAATGATGATATTGATGGAAAACTGACTGTATACTTAACCCGTTCAAACACTTCCCCACGAACTCCGTTCGCTTGAGGCAATTTTCTGGCGCTTTCAGAAGCTTATCAATATCTGAACAACTTATAACTGAGAACACGTTTCAATGTAAGCGAACGTGTGAGGCTAGCGACGTTCTCATGTTGTCATTAATAATGCATTAATCTCAACTACCATACCATGTATGAATCATATGTGATCGATTAGGGTTGTTCGGAAAGGTGTGCATGTATTCATTTCGCTTCGTGTGACTACGTTCCTGTGGATGTGAGCAAGTGTGCAACATGCCTACTGATAAGGTAGCTATTTCCCTACCCTTGCATCCATGCAATCCATATTGGGTCAGGAGACGCATATACTCAGAGTGAGATCGTATCGTCGTTCTTTTCCTCCCCTCTTTGTCATCATCCTCTTTAACCCTTTCTGCCTCACGTTTCAGCACGCATGCTCACGTTTGCTTCTTCCTAGAAACTTTACTCGCATTTATTTTTATCATCTCCTTCTGTTGCTACTTACTACCCACACGTTCACTCCTATCACTATTTCTACTCACATTCCTCTATCTTCTTATCATTATTATTATTATTATTATTATCATCATCATCATCTCAGCCTTGACTCACGAATTTGCTTCCTCCTTTGATAGAAGGAACTGCTTGAACGCAAGTACCTATATTCTAGATTCGAAATTCCTTTTTTAAATCAAATGAAATACCAAATACCTTCAAGTTTTCTTCAGCTGTGCTACACCTGTGCTTCATACGGCGAAGAAGTATAAGAAGAAGTATGCTTCATACTTCTGCTCCAATGCTGAAATGCACTAATCGAACTCATAACGAATTTCATAAGATATTATTACATTCCCATGATCGAACATATAACCTACTATTTCATGTAGCCGAGTGGGTTAAGTGCTGGTTTGCTAGCCCAAAGGTCCCGGGTTCGATCCCAGTTCTGACCGAAAGATTTTACCTCGGGCCACTCCCGTGTTTCGGAGGACACGTTAAGCTGTCGGTCACGGCTGCCTAAAGACAGTCGTTAAGTCACGTCAGAAGCCCTGAACTTATTCAGGTGCGACCTGATAACTCTGACACCAGACCTGAGTCAGCCAGGTCACACGATATTATTATTACCTATTTCATAACATATAGGAGCACAGGGCCGGCATAAGAGATAGCTCTGAGTTTAATTATGTCATCTTCTTCTTTACTATTACGAGGTACAGTCAATCCTCTTTATAACGAACCTCCAAATAACGAAATCCTCTACATAACGAATTTTTACCTTGTCCCATGACATTCTAGAATTTTTACTGCTTATTATTTACCTCTATGTAACGAATTTCGGACCTCTCAACAACGAAGTTTTCTCTTCACTTCAACTTACGAAATGTAGTGTGTATAGGAAGCCCACAAAGTCATTTCCAAGGAATTGTTTATTTTCAGCAGGAAGGTCAATAAAACAAAAAATAATGAGAGATTCAGGTAGGTAGAAGTAGAAGATAGATAGGTGGACAGTCAGTAGAGGTTGAAACACATGTCGGAAATTGAATAAGAACTTGTCATTTATAGACTCATCATTATGTAGGTCCCTATGAAAGTTCCTATACGAAGTTATTTACAGAATTATGTTGTGTTTAATCTGATAATATCGTGGGTTAAAAGTATTGAAATAAATTTAGTAAATTTACATTTGAAAGATTTTGCTACTGAGTATAACTCGATTAAATTCCACTACGTTCAAGTCATGCTTCTACATGAGTGTAGTTACTTATTAATTTTGCGAAATGCTCCACCTAGCATAAGCCATCCCGAATTCAACTTCTCATTACCACATTATAAGAGTACCATACAATCGTGGTTAGGCTCCATCAATGATGATGAGTGTTCAAGTCTCATCAGATCAATTTATCATTAAACATCATTTTCAAGTGTAGTTTTGTGTGAGTGTGTATGTGTGTGTGTGTGTGTGTGTGTGTGTGTGAATGGTTGTGTGCCCCCCTCCTGTGTGCAAGTGTGTGAATGAGTGCGAAAGTAGTTGTTATTTTGCTCTTTAATTTTTTAGCATTTCTATTATTCATTTTTAGTAGTTACATCTACTCAATCAAGTATTAAAACATTTTAGATTTCCTTCTTCTTTAAATTTTATTTTTTAAATATTACTTTAATTTTAATACAATATTTATATGAACTCAATCTCACCAACAAACCTTGCGGTTCATGTGAGAATTGATTCCTTATCTCATAAAAATGTATTTTATCTTAAGTATATGCTTTGTATCTGTACAATTGTATGCTTTTTGTTTTTGGAATCTAATAAAAGAAATTCAAATTCAATTCAATTACATTCTCATTATTCAAAAAACATGTTTTTTATTATTTTCAACAGCATTAATTCTCAAATTTCTATATTAACGTTGGCCTAATACCCTACCTACGCTCGCGATATTATACTACATTGTGTATTCATTTAATTACTGCCCGCAATATATTATAAGATCTGTAAGATGGGGTGGCAGTATTCAACAATCTCTCAATAACGAATACCTCTCTACAGCGAATTTTTTCTCAGGATAATCGACTTCGTTATACAGAGGTTCAACGGTATTTCACGTAACGTTCGCTTAAATGTCAAGGTGTACATGTAATAACATTTCCATGTAAATAATAATAATTTCATTAAATAATAATTAAACAGAATTTATTAATTTCGAATTCCTTTAAGTGTTTAAGACTCATCATTAAAGACTCACCACTTAAAGGAATTCGAAATTAATAAATTCTGTTTATGTATAGTTGTCAGTTTGTTCAATTGTCATTCTCTTCAAACTAACTTGTGAAATAATAATTATCTATGTTAAGATCTCTCCATCATCAATAAGAGCCCTGTAGGAAATAGTAAAGAAATATTGTTTTCCAATTCCAGAAAAACTATTTGAAAATATATTATTTGTAATTGGTAGCAAATCTACATTTCATTTTTCTCTTAATTTGGCTGCTGTCCTGGGAATGCTGCTTTACACATTGCCTAGTAATCAACTGATGAACAATGAGCTTGCAAAGCTCAATAAAGAACTCAAACAACAGTTTTTGAGAAACTTCCAGTTGGAACAGCCTTTAGGAAATCTATTATTTAATATTTTAATTCAATATTATATTGTTTCTAATTCTAAATAGTATAAAACAGAATAAACCTTCAAAATATTTATGTTTTTACACTGGATATAGATGTAATGGGATAACTATAAAATATGAATATGTAAAAAAAATTAATTTTTTATTGCTGATGAAGCCCACATAAGTCCGAGACTTGTGCGTGGGTAATGAGGTGAATGATTACACATAGATGCCAAACGGAGGAGCTGGATTCGAACCCACGACCGCTTAAACGACAGAATTCGCACTTTACAATCAATTTATGGACTTTCCTTTTTACTTGAGGTCAAACAAGACCAAATATCTGGACCTAAATGTGATGTACAATTAATACTGTATGATATTTTGTAATGTTCAATTAAATTTAATTTAGTATGATGTGAAATCTCATTGAATCTTTAAATATCAATAAATAACTCAAAGCAGTATGTACAGAAAATGTCGATACCGCACTGTTAGTTGTTGGGCAGTTTATCAGTAATAACAAATTAATTAAAGGGTGACCGATTAGATTGGCCAGCAAAAAGTCACTGTTCTCTGCTATAAAATCACTTCCCGGTGGTTTGGAACCCACCTGAAACTGTAGGTCCAACTCATAAATCACTATCATCCAACTCATTACCCACGCACAGGTCTCAGACCTGTGGGCTTCATCCTCAAAAAAAAAATTAATTCAATCCAACTCTCTATCCCCCGGAGCTTCTGTTTAGTGATTTCAAAGTATTGGATCCCAGACAACTGTATGCAAAGGAAGTAGCATCTAGGTTGCACAAAGACAAATCTGCCTTCCAGAACAGGAATCATCACCACAACACCAGATTCAGACATCTCCTCATATCAAACAGGGCCAAAAAGACATCATCTAGCAACATAAAATCTACAACATAAAAGCAATAGGACAGATCAATAAATTCAAGCAACAACTTCATTACTGGATAATGAATATTGACAGACAGCATATAGACAGGATTTTTTCAAACAATGATTATGATGGAAACTTTTGATTTTGAAAACTAACCAATACTGAATCCTGTATCCTATATTTAACTAATCCTTCTTAAATTTTTTTTCTCTTCTAACACCTACTCCAGAACATGGCATGCCACAGTGGGGTAGGATGATTTCCTAAATATATGTTATATTTATTATATATATCTTATTATTACTTGTAATATAAATATTGAACCACTTGGTTAAAATACTTTGTACTGTATAAAAGGGAAATAAATTATTTACTTAATCAAATAAGAACTGGGGAGTGATAGCCGTGAGCCGTAGCAGGTATCTGTTCAATCAGATAGAGATAAGCTGCCTTCTCCTAGGCACTCTTCGTAAGGGTTACCCATTAAATTGGCCAGCAAAAAAGACACTTTTCTCTGCTGGAAAATCACTTCCCGGTGGTTCGGAACCCACCTAAAACTGTAGGTCCAGCTCATCAATCACCACCATCCAACTCTATCAACCACAGGTCTCAGAAAAAACTTGCTTTACATGTTTGTATATATTTTTTTTTTTTTTGAGGATGAAGCCCACATAGGTATGAGACTTGTGCGTGGGTAATGAGTTGGATGATGGTGATTGATGAGTTGGACCTATAGTTTTAGGTGGGTTCCGAACCACTGGGAAGTGATTTTACAGCAGAGAACAGTGTCTTTTTCGCTGGCCAATCTAATCGGTCACCGTTACAAACAGGTCCTACGAGAACGCAGCTTATCTCTATCTGATTGAACAGATACCTGCTACGGCTCGCGGCTATCACTTCAAATTTCGATTGAATTTTCTATTCTCTCAACTTAATATCGTCAATACTGTCATCGCTTAAGAACAAGATCGTGACTTCAAATTTCGATTGAATTTTCTATTCTCTCAACTTATTTACAAAACAAAGACGAGTCTAAACCAACGAAATCAGCCAATATATAAGCATTGCCAACTTGTGCGGAAGTCAAGTTGCAGATGGTGTGTGGAGGTGGACTTCAGTACTAAAAAAGCGACTTCAACTTCATCGTACAGTGCCACCGAGCCGAGCCGAATGCGGGCATCAGAGCCCGCACATGTGTCGCACTGTGATTAAATTCAAACTAGCCAGTGTTTGCTTCCTGCTAATCAACCCCCTTCCCGCCCATCGCCTTCCATTCCTCACACACCCTCCTGACCAACGATCAAAGTCGTTCTTCATTCAGAATCAACTCTGCTTTACACAAGTCCCAAGTTTACCTTCCCAATACAATGCGCCATTATGATTTTAATTAAGGGAACAAGCTGAAAGCGAGAAAACAGGGTTTCTGTAGGCTACCTCCTTGATAATAAGTTACTTATTAGAGCTTGGTAAAGGTATAAATTGCTAGGCTTCTACAATTCTAGATTGCGATACTGAGAGAGTATAATGAAGTATTCCAATCATAAAATGTAAAATCGACCAGCACTATTTTGTTTATTGTTAATCTCAAGGGGATAGGAACATGTAACTACAATAAATAAAGATAGGCAAAACCTGTATATGTTACATAAGTTATGAACCTAACAAGTAACATTACATCTCGGTAGTAAGTTAATTATAAGTTGGATCTTGGGTAATGATATAAATTTCCAAGCTGTAGCTCTAGATTGCGATACTTTTTTTAAGAATGGAATGACTTTTTCATTTGTTGACGTGGCGAAGTTTGGACAGTAATTTCCACTCTACCAATTGACCACGATACTGAGAGGGTATACTGAAGTACTCCAATCATAAAATATAAAATCAATCAACACTATTTTTCTTATTGCTAATCTCAACGTGGTAGGTGCATGTGACAACGATAAATGAAGATAGGCACATATTTGTTACATAAGTTGTGAACCCAATAAGTTACATTGCATGGAGACAAAGACACCTCAGAAGACCAGGCCGCAGAGAAACTGGAAGGTCTTAATTATTTCTATGAAACAAGCTGTATCGCAGACAGTAGGGTCATGAACATGGTATGGTGGCTACGAAAATGATTTATTGAATGCTTTTATTAGGGCGGAGTTAGGATTCCTGGTCCTCTCTTCCACTCGGAGAAGTTAACGTGCAAGAATCTAATTTTAATGAATTTGTTCAGTTTGGATGTGAATTGATAACATTAATGAAAAATAAGACGAAATTGTCACAACCACATTTATTAAAACTTCGAGAAACTAGTTTCGATTGTTACATCATTATCAATCTCAATCAAACTGAAAAACTGAAGTACAGAGAAGCCTTATATATACTATACATGAAATGATACTATTGGCTAAGAGGGAAAGAGGCTGACCTTAATCGGACGTTGTGATTGGTTGTCAAGTCACGCCCCCTGGTGGGAGGAGTAACAAGCAAAAATACGAGTCAAATCAATAACTAAACAATGTGAACATCAAGAAAGTAACAAAAAATTTGTAATAAGGCTAGAATTTAATCAAATTAAAATTAAAAATTCTTTTAAAAATTAGAAGCTCACTGAAATGCAATCAAGGTCAACTGAGAAATACACATAAGAATTGCTTTTTAAAAATAGGCTGGAATTATAATGAAACCAAGTTAGTTGTATTGAATTGGTTAAAATAAATTTGGTCATTTAAATTAGTTATGGAATCGTTTTTTACCAACTTAGTTATCTCCAAAGCTTCTAAAATGTTCAATTATCTGCCTTTGCCAATCAAATGCAGAAATTCAACATTTTCTTCAGCCTTGAACTTGTGTCCATTATTAATATATACTGAACTTGGAATGATACTATTGGCTAAGCGAGAAAGAGGCTGACCTTCATCGAAAAAGGAGAAAAAAGGAGATTTAAATTTTCAGAGCATCTCATTAATAATGGACACAAGTTCAAGGCTGAAGAAAATGTTGAATTTCTGCATTTGATTGGCAAAGGCAGACAATTGAACATTTTAGAAGCTTTGGAGATAACTAAGTTGGTAAAAAACGATTCCATAACTAATTTAAATGACCAAATTTATTTTAACCAATTCAATACAACTAACTTGGTTTCATTATAATTCCAGCCTATTTTTAAAAAGCAATTCTTATGTGTATTTCTCAGTTGACCTTGATTGCATTTCAGTGAGCTTCTAATTTTTAAAAGAATTTTTAATTTTAATTTGATTAAATTCTAGCCTTATTACAAATTTTTTGTTACTTTCTTGATGTTCACATTGTTTAGTTATTGATTTGACTCGTATTTTTGCTTGTTACTCCTCCCACCAGGGGGCGTGACTTGACAACCAATCACAACGTCCGATTAAGGTCAGCCTCTTTCCCTCTTAGCCAATAGTATCATTTCATGTATAGTATATAAGGCTTCATGTATAAGGCTTCTCTGTACTTCAGTTTTTCAGTTTGATTGAGATTGATAATGATGTAACAATCGAAACTAGTTTCTCGAAGTTTTAATAAATGTGGTTGTGACAATTTCGTCTTATTTTTCATTATGGATACCTTCCACAATATCACCTTCGCCATTACTAAGAAAGATAACATAAATATTCATTGCAGCAGTTGAAAAAAATCGACTATGGAAATACAGAGTGGCTTTAGGATTGGTATTGGGAATATTTATTCTTTTGAATTATTCACTCCATCTCAAGTATTTCAAAACATTACCCAAGTGAGTTTTTTTAAGAAGTGAACATGGTTATGACAAATTCAAAACATTTGAACTAGAGGGGAAACATCTTAATAATAAGATGAGTCACCAGGTGCACATGTAAACCATCTGTGAGAGAAATAATTATCAACATGATTCCCTACGGACTATAGGAGAGTGAATGAGAGAGTAGGAGCCAGAGAGAGAGAGAGAGAGAGAGAGAGAGGATGAGAGTGATCGTCAACATTCCAGCTCAACGACAATGAGCTTATAACTTCGCCAAGCCTGCGAACTATTCTAATCTCGGTTTAGAGTAAGCGAAGCTCTACCTACATCCGCGAGATTGCATTCAAGGATTAGATCTCCAATGTCCAGGACTTGGTAGATGAACTTTCAAAACTCGTCGAGATTTGTGCAGAAGTATAGCCTACTATTAGAGCTGTTTGCAAGCACTTGAATCAAGGATCCTGCTCTTAAATGGAACGAATGTATTCAGCGTAATATTATGAAACAGAGATCTGGTGAAACCTAATAATAGTATTTTTTTTTTATTTTTTTTTGAGGATGAAGCCCACATAGGTCTGAGACCTGTGCGTGGGTAATGAGTTGGATGATGGTGATTTATGAGTTGGACCTACAGTTTTAGGTGGGTTCCGAACCACCGGGAAGTGATTTTCAGCAGTGATTGTTTCTTACTTTCTGAAAGAATAAGACACGGAGAAAATTTAGTTAGCACACTTGGAAAAATACAGTTTAACTTTTCAAAAACTCAATTGACTTGAACGATATCTTACATAATAACCTCAAAGTAATAGCAATGAATACAAACGAGAATTCTCATCGAACAATGTGTTCATTCCACTTTTGAAGCACTTTTTTTTTTAAATGTGCAGAACTGGGGGAAAATGGTAGGTGCGGAATGTATTCATTGGTAAAGCAAGAACTAGATGATCACGATATTTTGCGAGATTGAAAGAAGAGAAAAGGAGAATTCCCAGTTATAATTATACAGTAATAAGATAATAAGTGAAATATAGATTGGTTACCAGTTGCCCTGCCGTCAGTTGACCGACCAAAACAAACTTTACGATTTAACCTAACCTAGCCTGACAATGTTACGAAATGTATGCTTTACTTCTTTAGTAAAATTGAGTTAACGTAAAATTTGTTTTGGTCGATCAACTGGTAGAGTCGGGCAACTGCCGGGTAGAGTAACTGGTAACCCGTCGAAATGTACAGTACTATATACGACGGTGTAGGCAAGCAAAGACCACAGTTTTAGTGGACTAATCTGGAGAAAAATATCAGAGCCAAGAGAATACAGACACAAAGAGAACACAGGACTAAAGAAAATGTGATCAATAAAGGAATAGAATGGAATAGGAAGATGTTAAAATACATCATTAATATCTTTGACTGTACTAAATGAAACGAAATAATGAAATGTATTCCTCAGAAGCAGAAAAAATATTTTTCAACTAAATTACAGGAACTAGAGTTGACCACATTATCCAGTATTCCTGGTCAATTTGAAATTTAAAAAAATAATAATTACAAATTAAATAAATAATAATTACAGATTAAAAGTACAATTGAATTTTGAGTCCAGCACTTTTAGAGACACTCGCACTGTAATACGTCTGCATAAGACAAATACAAGATAAAAATGAAGAATACAAGTAAGAGTGATAGCAAGTAGCCTACTACAAATAGAAGAATCCAAACATATTTGAATCAATTTTACAATCATTAAATTCTGAAAAAGAATACATAATATTTACTCTAATTGTCTTAAGTTATTGTTCTTGAAATATTGGTTGTTATTAACCTATAACAAGCTGAGCAGACTCAAGACCTGATTCTAAATGGAAGAAAATATAATAACCTGAATTTCTGGAAAGGTTTACAAAAATGGTGAAAATTTCAATTCAATTTATTAACTCACAAATTTACATAAATACATTAATAACCATTTACATAATATGAATATAGAGCTCGCTAAACTGTTGCGTCTGTGTGCGAGAGAGCCAGAATCTCATTGGATTTTTTTTTTAAATTGATGCACTTTTTTCAAAATTGATGCTACCAATGCTTAAACAATGACAAGAATAATAATCGAAAATGATCAAATATCCGTAAGTTACTGGTTCACTGAACTGAACATCATTGATTCATGAGAGTATGGACGTAATCGAATCAAAAAGTGTAATAAACTTCATTTAATATCCGAAATCAGCACGATTGCGACCCGTTTTCAGTCATTAAGCCCATTATATGAAGGGCCAAGTGCCGTTTCCATTACATCCATTTAGATTATTTGTGTATGCTGATTTGAATGCGGTATAGCTGGGATAGCTGGACGCAACAATATTATGGGAAAATGTCACCTGCTATGATTACACACCCAGGTTGTATAGAACGTTCCTACTGCTTTACAACTTCAATCCCACTCTTCTCTATCCCTCTATTACTCTCACTCACTCATTCGTTCTCTCTCTCTTTTTGTGCAACAACCAACCCCTACGAACACCCTTCCTATTCAAAAGTACAGGGACAAGCCCGGACTGCTCACTCCAGCTCCGCAATTATCGATTTTCCACCGACGCTCCTTGCAATTTATTGCAAACACAACCATTCCACGACATCTAGCGGCATCCCAACGTACTACGACGCGATGTAACAGCTAGAAACAGTACATCAGAGTTGACAGAAACTCATGTGTTACACGTGGTTTGTGTCACAAGCTGGTGAATGAATAGGTTATAAGAACGTGTCTTCACAGCACAAAGATGAATAATGAACATTGAATAGTTCATGAATTTTCTAGTGCAAATTCACATTTAAACCATTATACATCATCTAGTTATATTAACGTCAAAACTATTGTTAAAATTCAGCAGCTGCCCGTAACTTTTTCAAATAATAATTTTCAAGAAAATTGTATTTATCAGGATCCGGTTAACATGATCATCTACCATCTACAATCAAGCTAGAAGTATTTTGGAAGATTTTAGAATTCAATAAATTGCGAAATGCTCACAACATTCAATTTCAGAGCATAATTAATAATGAATTTTCTTTCTAATACCAAAAATTTCCAATTAATAATGAATTTTCTTTCTAATACCAAAAATTTCCAAAGCCGCTACTGCAGACATTGACAATGGAATTCGATGAATGCCACTATTTTGTGTAGCATCCATCACTTTCCATAAGCTCTACAATGAAGAGTTAATTCCGCAGAAGCTAAGGTTTTCAGAACAATTAGAGACATTAAAAGTAAAAATCTAAATTAATTATGTTGTCACCTACAATCACTATCCTAGGAAAGGACAAAACTTAGAAAACAATTCAATCAGCATTTTAAAATTGAATTTGATTTATACTGTAGATTTAAAATGCATGATTGTGGAAAACTTATATTAATATTATGTAATAAATATGTAAACTTATATTAATGCATGCTTGAAAATTTATATTTCCATGTGCAAACTGAAGTATCACCTGTACATATTGTTAAAATTATAGTTATGGACACTTCATTGTAAAAGCTGAAATATTATAGTTCTCAAGTTTAGACAACACTGACAACTGAACTGGATGAGAGGAACTGATGTTTATTTTTTAAATTTTTTTCCAAATTTCTTAGTTGATGAGTTACTTAGTTACTTTTACTCTTCTCTTGTGACCCAGGGAAGTGATAGCCGAGTGCCGTAGCAGGTATCTGTTCAATCAGAGATAAGCTACGAAACTCCTGGGAGCTCATTGTAAGGGTGACCGATTGGATTGGCCAGCAAAAAATACTCTGTTCTCTGTTGTAAAATCACTTCCCGGTGGTTCGGAACCCACCTAAAACTGTAGGTCCAACTCATAAATCACCTTCATCCAATTCATTACCCACGAACAGGTCTCAGATCTATGTGGGCTTCATGCTCCAAAAAAATTATATAAGATTATTTACAGTGCCGATAAAGACTGACCGCGGAGTCCCAGCAGCGATTCTGAGCTCAGGTCGACATTTTACATCATCCAATTCAATTTCATTCCCTCGGGAAGAGCTTTGGTTTTAGAAGCTGCTTATCTTGATGAGAAAATCTTGTCCCAGCTCATCTTCCATAGCATCCTACAGCTGGCTCTTAAAATTTAAGAATCCTTAAAAGAGACGAGTTTTAATGTTTTCTTTGATTCAATTAAAAAAAACAATTAGTTTATACAGCATAGTGTATTATTGAGTTGTTGAACAGTTAATAGGTAACTGTTATCAACAGTTTACATTCATTAATTATTCATTACAGATATCGGCCTAGTCGGGTTAGAGGAAGTATGTACACACATCTAATCAGGTCCACTGAGTAAACTGCGGCAGTGGCGCACCCATTTATGACCCATGGAGGGGGGGGGGGGGTTTGCTGGAAGTGAAAACTATTGGAGTTGTCAGTGTGTTTTGCCCCCAGAGAAGGGGAGTCTCCAAACAAAGTTCAATAGTAAAAAATAAATATTATTATAACAAGCGTATGGCTTTTATTGGTGGGGATACCCTAACGGGTAGTTCCACCTCGCAATAGTATTAGTACTTTTAGTTACTGTGAAGTACTACAAGGGTTGCTGCAGGGAGGTGCTGCAGGTAGTTTGTCAGTCAGTCTATTATAAAGTAGTCCCCTTGAGTCCTACTCTCTCAAAAACCCCTAAAAGATTATCCACTCAAAACGAAGCTATTCGTGTTCTTCGGCATGGTTTAAGTAACAACAGAACTGATTAATAGAATAACAAGAAAACGAGCTTGATTAATTGATGTTGAATTGTATGAATTATGAATTTCATGCATGCATATATTCAAATTTAATGAAGATTGTCGTGAACGCTTTGTAAGAGCCTTTCACAAAAGGAAATCAAATTATCTGGATCTTTTGCTTAAGAGCACTTTGATAACCTGCTCCGGGTTAACTTCTATTTCTCTATGGATGTTTAAACTTGCTATTCCATTCAGTATGTTTTCTTTGGTGCTGTCATTGGCAATTGCCTTGCGATTAATAAGGATAGCAAGCCTCCATTTGAACAATACTGAATTCGTGAATCTGATCAGAGAATATATTTTTAATTCAAGTTGAGAATCACTCAACTTGTTATTTTATTTAGAATTTCGAGTTTTTCAAGTAACTATTTTATTTAAATCTCTGTAGAAATTGGCTTCAGGGGGGTGCTTGAGCACCCAAAGCACTGTTAGGTGCGCCACTGAACTGCGGTAATTGGAGAATGCCGACGCTGTGAGGCGAACTGGCGAACAGGGCAGAGAGAAAAAGAAAAAAGGGAGAGAAAAATAAAAAAAGAGAAAGGCGAAGATGAAGATAAATATTCTACTCAAATTCTAAATGTCGAGGACATCCAAAAAGTTGATAAAGGTAATAAAAATAAACAGTGTGGTACTGAAATAACCCAGATAACATAGATGAATCAGTGCATCTGGAAAAGAATAAGACAGACAGAAGACCCCCCCCCCCCCCCCACAAAACAACGAAATTGAGAATTGTATCGGTAGAAATTTGCTGAATACAATGACAATGTTTCTATTCTTGAACTGCCCAGGTTTTACCTCTACACGGCACGTGATTCTGCATTTAAGATTGGAATCAACATTTTTTGAAGCGCCAAAACCCGTAATAACAGCCTACAATCATTCCTAATAAATTTAATGTGAGCAGTGTATAGTTGCATGCTAGTAGTTTCAACAGGAAATGAGATTAGCCAGTAATCAGATTTTGCGAATGTTTCTTCGAATTATCACACTGAAATTGGATGCTCGCCTTTCAATTTAGCCTACTACAAAGATTACAGCGAAAGTTTGTGCAGTAAAGGGCAAACTAGAAAAAATGAACTCTTACTAGAATAAGACCATCTAAGAATAAAAGACCATCATAGTGACAGAATCTGTCAGATAAATTTTGGCCATTTTATTATTTTTTACAGTAGTAAATATATATATTTTTTTGCGGATGATGCCCATATGAGTCTGGAGCTTTGTGCGTGGGTAATGAGGTGAATGGGTGAATGATGAGAAACATCAACGGCTGAATGAGATTCGCACTAAAGGCTGCAGGAAACGAAGCCAGTCAGAGCCGGCCAGCCAAGTCAGTCATCAGCCAGCCTTATATCACAGCGCTCCAACCAACTGCGCTGTTGAATTTGTATTTGCATTTCATTGGTGCACATCCATGTACAAATTCTAATTCTTTGGCAATTATAAACAATAATTATTGGCAACTAATTCGGGTAACTCTATTCGTCTCGTATAGAATTCACGAAAACAATTGGAAGTGATTAGCCGCGAGCCTACGAGCGCTTGGGCTCTCCTCGTAAGGGTGACCGTTGTGGTTTGGTTAGAAAAAGACTGTTTTCTGCTTTAAAATCACTTCCGGTGATTCAGAGCCTGGCTAAAACTGTAGGTCCAACTCGTCATCATCATCATTAGACGCACAGGTCTCCGAAATATGTGGGCTTCATACTACAAAAACCCCTATTATTTTCTAATATTTGGTAGAACTCGTAATGGCCAAACAGACTTGAATTTTGTGAAAAAAATCAAGTCAAACTGGTACAGGAAACTTATAAACACACTTCATAACCTGCCTGAAAACAATCTGAAAATTAATTACTTTAATTAAAAATTAACTCGCGATGTCCAAACGCCAGAATTTTAAGTAAATAAAAAAATCATCGATTCAGATGAATTCAACTGTAAACCTCTATTCGGCAAAGCTCATAAATAAATGTCCTAGCACATGCCTCAGAACCTAGAATGATTTGAGAAGATGAAGATAAAATTAATTCACATGAATTCCACAGCGAACAGACTTGATACGATAATACAACATAATAGTTTGTTTGAGATTGATAATGGTATAACAACCGAAACTAGTATCTAAATATTTTTAATAAATGTGGTTGTGACAATTTCGTCTCATTATTCACATAATAAAGAGGCACATGACACTTTTTCTTACAAACTCAATACAAAAAGCATATAGGAAAATTCAAATTCTCTGAAGCTTTGGAAAGATTCATTTTAAAAATGAATCACAGAACAGGTTTATTTGCACTTCAAACCCAAACAAGGCCTGTCACAACCAGAGAGTATAGAAGGAGAATTTTACTTCTATTCCCTCTGGTCACAACCTGACAAAACCAAGGTCAACATTGTAAATTTACAACGGAAATTTATTTCCAGCGAAAATAATGTAATCGCGTTAATTTGCACTTGTCTCTGTTATCACAGACCAAAGAGAAGATAGCGGCAAGATGAGTCACGACATGTTGCATTGCGTGGAAGTCGGCAATATGTCAGAAAGAGCACAATATGGGGGAACAGGGGAACAATGCGGAAAAGCCACCGAGTAACAATGCTCAGGAATGTGTCAAGTGCGAACAACATTCAGCTGCAGAAAGGAAACGAAAGGAAGAATGCCACTACATAAGAATGAAGAAAGCGCTGAACAACTATGGAGCTCCTTTATTTTGTAAGCACAACGTTTTGATGGGATAAAATCTCCCAAATAACAATAAAAGAGACTTCCAATTTCATAATGATAACATCAGTCCAAGTAACTATTGGTGGAAAGTCTAGAAGTATCAAAAATGATTCCAAACACAGATGTAAGAATACATAACAGCCGAGCGTTTTGTTCCATGAGTAAGGGTGTACGGCATTTTAGTGGTTTCATTCAGTAATGTAGGAGTTGACCAACATAACAGTATGTGAGTATAATCATCATAACAGCATCATAAACATCATACCATGGGTGTAATCATCATAACAGCATAACAGAGCATACTGTATTAATGTATTATGATAAATTACTCTGCAAATATTATGCAAGGTGACATAAACAGTTGAATAAATATTAATAATTAATAAGTAAATAATAAATTATCAATAATTATTAAAATATCTAATAGTTGAATTAATAATAACAGGATGACCACCATAACAGCACAGACAGATCACTCTGCACAAATATATTAGGGCAACAGAAATAGTGAAAATGATTTGGTCTACAAATGTCAAGAATATCTTGCATTTTATTATAAAGTTCAATCTAATAAGTTGAACGAAGATTTTCGAGTAGCTTCAAATTATGAAAAATACTAGACTTGGATGAGTATTATAAGTATTCTTAGAAGTCTCTATATTGAATGCCCTAAAATGATCCAGGTGGATAATACACTTAAATTATAAAAGTGATTAATTTTTCTATCTATGATTGCAAAAAACTCAGATGTTAACTGAATGTGCATCATCTCTGGAACATTTTTCAATTACTAATAAATCTGTGGGTAAAATGTTTGAAGACTATACCACTTACTTTACCAGGTGCATTCTTCAATTAGCTGACACTTTGATAATTACTTTGCATACACACATCCTTCTAGCAGCATTCTTAAAACAGCTATGACTGCAAGCAGGAAAGCTGCTATCTGAACGTAGGCTTACCTGAAAAAAAAGAAATTCAATTAGAACTGTTATATGTTTTGATTAACATTCCGAAAATTGAATAGAGTAAAATGGAATTATCTATTGGCATTAAACATCGAAATGGGAAAGACAGACATATTTCACAGTATTGTAAATTTATTAATCTTGTTCTTCAATAAAATATGTATTTCTGGCATTAACATTCAGGGTTGCCACTCTAAATCCATGAACAAATTCAAGGTTTTTTCAAGGTTTTCAAGGTTCAAATACATTTATTTTCACGATCAGAGAATAGTTGCCGACCATGCCACATAAATAAAAAAGGCATGAATGAAGACCCCCTAGAAGATTCCCGGGTGCATTACTTCGTCAAATTGATATTTTTAATATTTAAACTTCACCTACTTCTACTAAAAACATTTTAAAATAGGAGAGTACTTTCAAATTTATTCTTTATTCTGTATGGAAATGAATAAATACAACTAAGTATTGACAGGGGTTATTGCTGACACTAAATTACACCAACTTCAGATGGAAATAGAAAACATGCTTATAATAATTAAAGTTTGTGAACATATAAAAAATACTCACTATTTTGCTGCTTCATGTCAATGGAATTCATCAGACATCACAATTTGTTCCTTTTCGTATAAGTTTAATAAAACACTGATAATGGACTATAGTTTCTATGTGAATTATAAAAGGTAGGCTATCAATTTTTCAAAGATCAAGTAGATTAGAAGCAGTATAATGTACACGACGAATAAACAGTTATTTTTTATTAAAAAAAGAAAGAAATGCAGTAAACTATAAAACATTCGGAATTTTTTACAAAAACATCAAGAAAATCTATATTATTACTTTTTTAACTTCTTGCCAATTTCAACTATTTTCTCGTCTAATTCCGCTGCTCTCTTTCTGGCATCAGATAATAATTGAAGTTTTTCTGCTTCCAGTTTTATCCACCTGATAGCGGTAGCATTGGAAAAGTTATGCAAAGAATCAATAATCCTCTATCATATTTTCCAATCAGTGAAATGTATAATCATGGGTTTCAGTGATGAAGAGTTACTATTCAGAAGACTATCTATCATTTTCCAATTTCTCAGCTCACAGCTTGCATCTCCTATCTCTCCAGATGTAGGATTAATTAATTAAATTGACATTCTAGTAATGTGCACAATAAATTATAAGTACCGTAGTAAGAAAAAATGTGAAAATAATATTCTTACCTTCTTATGTAGATGGAAGCGTAGGAGTAAGTTACCAGTAACAACGAAAACAACCAACTGACTAGACTACAATAAAATCACTTCATACTATTCAATTGAGTTATTGGAGTGGCAACCCTGAATTTTATTATTAATGTTGATGACACATAATGGAAGAATTCGCTGTGTAAACAAAAAGCATGTCTGGGCGGAAATCGTATTCAGACACATTTGCATGTTTGATCGGTTTTATGCCAGTTTAATTGCACTCCTCTTATTTGTGCTATATTTAACGCGAGTGAATTTCTCTTGTTCTCCCACCATAACTCTATCCATGTGACACGGCAGGATCAAACCATATAGAAAGCATACTTAAGAGAGAGAGAGAGAGAGAGAGAGAGAGAGAGAGAGAGAGAGAGAGAGAGAGAGAGATGCTTTCTCTATGATCAAACTTACAATAAATTATTATAAAGTAGAGTCCAAACAGAGCGCAGTTTTATTCATTTCTCACCCATCTTCTAAATGGATAGAAACACCATTTAATTTATTTTTTCATGTTGACATATTCAAATTCAATTATTGTGGTGAATTCGTAGTTTTTAAGGTTTGTACCTGAAAATCAAGGTTTTTTCAAGATTTTTTCAAGGTTCACCAAATTCAAGGCTAATTCAAGGTTTTCCAGGTTTTCAAGGTTGGGTGGCAACCCTGACATTGGTAAAAACTGTGGAACAGTATAATACTTTAAAAATTGTATTTTGGGGCAGTAATAAATTTAGAAGTCAGACCATTACCGGTATTGTCTGTAGATCATATCGTCCACAAACGTCAATATAAAGGCCCGGATCCACCGGAGTGCGCAACTGTGTGGCACAGTGTTCCTTTCCGATGTTTCGTTTTGGTGTAGCAGGTACCGCAAACATGCACAAAGTTCGCGCACTCGAAGCGGTTGTTGACGAACATTTTGCGCTGAACTTATTTCAAGGTCAGCCTGCGCTCACAATGTTTCCAACAATATTTTTGCTTCCGCTACCAGACCGTAAACATTCTGTGTTCGCATGCACTTTTCATTCTGTCTACAACTACTGTATTGCTCGGTCCGCATTTATAATCGTTTATAGTTTAACTTAAGTAATTTTGTAGTTGATTTGAATTTGATTTTTTGATTGATTTGATTTTACATGCATTGCAATATTTTAGTAGAAAAATTAAAAAGTTCAAGTTAAATAAAAAGCAAAAAGTTGTTAGATTGTGGTACCAAGTGAAATCACAATGTATCAGGTATCTGTTCAATCAGAGATAAGCTACGAAACTCCCGGGCGCTCTTTGTAAGGGTGACCGATTGAATTGGCCAGCACAAAAGACTATTTCTCTGCTGTAAAATCACTTCCCGGTGGTTCGGAACCCACCTAAAATTGTAGGTCCAACTCATCAATCACCATCCTCCAATTCATTACCCACGCACAGGTCTCAGACCTATGTGGCCTTCATCCTCAAAAAAAAAAATATTGTTTATTACAACCAATATTGGGCTGCGTGTCATTCCCTTGTCTCCATTAAACCTTGAATCGATAAGCTACCTACCTTTTTTGTGAAATTTTAAATTATTCTACTGAGAATTTTCTATACAGAACTAATTTTCTGTTGTATAGTACCGTACCTCACCTCATATATCGTCTCTTCTAATCTTATTATTATCATTATTTTTTTTTTTAGTTAGGCCGAAACATAATTATTTAGTGTTATTTCTAAACATAATCCGTACGAAGGACGGGCACAATAGCTAGTTATATTATAAAAATTCTTTAGAACAGCTGACTTCAAATATTAACTCAATTTTTTTTAAATAGGCAGTTAATACAAAAAATGCCATCATTTGAATGCCTTATTAATTGAAAAAATGAGAGGATGTATTTTCAACTCTTCCAAAAAGTTTTTGGTTGCCTTCTTTTTTTAAAAGGTCAGACCCAAATACGCGGATTTTCCCGACGCTTTTTTCGTAATTTAGGTAAAATAATACACGCAGCCGAGCTCAGAATTACATCCTCCTCCTGGCAAAGCATGTTGGATACTAAATAGCAATGAGCTTCAGTATTGATGTGCTATTTCTAGTATAGACATAACATGAATAGATTAAATTTTGTTACCAAGAGAAAACTTTTTCAATTTTTATAATTTTCAAAAAACAGCCCCGACTCTTATTAATTTTAGGGTGCTAAACCCGAATCTGAAATCGAAATTCATCTATCTCTAATTTTACGCATTTTTGGGGTTGGGTGAATTTTATAAAAAGGATGATGTCATTATTGACCGGAAAGAAGGTGGCCGAGTCAGACGATCCAGACAAAAGTAAACAAAGCGATAAGAAGTTGAACTGGTTGGCGCCATACATCCGCAAACAATTCTTTGTGCGCGAACATATTGAGTGCGAAACAATTTTCTTTTGGTGTGGCAGGGCTGCTCAACAGAGCCTTCGGAAACTGAAAGTTCACACAAAATGTGCAGTACACCATGTTGCGCACACACTTTTGGTGGATCAGCACCTTAAAATCACATTTCACAGTATGATAAATTTATTCGCCTTGTTCTTCTGTAAAATATGTATTTCCGGCATTAACATTGGTAAACTGTGGAACAGAAAAAGTCTTGAAAATGGTAAATTTATGGCAGTAATAAATTTAGAAGCCAGACAAATAAAATAAGATATGAACCCAGACCATTACCGGTACTGTATGCAGATCACATCGTCCCCAAACATCAATATAAAATCATTCACAGGTTATTAGTTATTATAAATTGCATAATCCTACATTAGACAAGCAATATTAAAATAAAATCCACTTGCAATATTTTTGCATTTATAATATGTTACCTTATGATATCAATATGGTAATAATTATTATAGTCTTGAATTCCATTTTGATATAATTTTGAGGTTTGCATGTCAATTTTAATACGGTTTACTTAGAACGAATGTTAATGCTTCAAGTATGTAATGGGCGGTATCATTTGTTTGTAAGAAAGTTCAATGTTTGCCTACTACGTACATTATCTCCAATGAAAACGATCAAACAAACCGCGGCTTGGGAACAGCTCTTGAGAAAATAAACCAAATCTTATTTTGTCGGCTTGTCTGACTCAATCATTTGCAGTCGAACTGGCTTTGAAGTGTTATACATAAATAAACAGACTTGCAAACGCACAGATGGGTAAACATTGAGGCATATTATACTGCTCTTGACGTGAGATTATCATTGCCAGATTCGAGCTCAAGTCAATCCTGGGTTTGTTCTAGAGATCTAGAAGAGAATAAAGGAGAGCACAAAGCCAGTTTCAGACTGGATTTGATTGATGAAAATATACGGATTTAGTGGAATGTGGTATTGTTTTGAGACTGAGGGGATTACTCGAAAACAATAATTTATTGTAGTCTTTTTTTGAAGGCTTCTTTGTTAGTTTTATCGTTTTATGAAGATCGTCGTATGATGATCATCACAGAAATAAGAAAGAAAAGAATCTTCTACCAGCTTCATAAAACGATAAAACTAACAAAGAAGCCTTCAAAAATAAAGACTACCAAAGAAGACAGAAGACTACTTCTATCTTGTAGGCAGAAGAGGTGCAGTACGATATTGAGCCTTCAAGAAATTAGACTTTTATTGAATGCACAATAAAGGAGAAGAAAATTCCAGTCAAATCTTTTTTTTTTTTTTTTAGGATGAAGCCCACATAGGTCTGAGACCTGTGCGTGGGTAATGAGTTGGATGATGGTGATTGATGAGTTGGACCTACAGTTTTAGGTGGGTTCCGAACCACCGGGAAGTGATTTTCAGCAGAGAACAGTGTCTTTTTTGCTGGCCAATATAATCGGTCACCGTTACAAACAGGAACTACGAGAACGCAGCTTATCTATCTGATTGAACAGATACCTGCTACGGCTCGCGGTTATCTTTGGTTTCTTTTAATCATAAAAAGCGGTAAAATAATTGAATCGTGAAATTTTTGTACAAGGATTTCAAAACAGGTGATGGGGATCTACTATTACAATAAGAGGTTGAAGCCCACATATGTCTGAGACCTGTGCGTGGTTAACAAGTTGGATGATGGTGATTGATGTGCTGGACCTACAGTTTAAGGTGTGTTCCGAACCACCGGGAAGTGATTTTACAGCAGAGAACAGTGTCTTTTTTGCTGGCCAATCTAATCGGTCACCTTCACAAAGAGTGCCCAATGTTGTAAGAAAGAATTTTTGAAGGCTTGAGTACTTTTGAGTCTGAGACCTGTGCGTGGGTGATGAATTGGATGATGGTGATTGATGAGTTGGACCTAGTTTTAGGTGGGTTCCGAACCACCGGGAAGTAATTTTCCAGCAGAGAAGTGGAAGTGGCCGTAGCCGAGTGGGTTAAGTGCTGGTTTGCTAGCCCAAAGGTCCCGGGTTCGATCCCAGTTCTGACCGAAAGTTTTTACCTCGGGCCACTCCCGTGTTTCGGAGGACACGTTAAGCTGTCGGTCCCGGCTGCCTAAAAAACAGTCGTTAAGTCACGTCAGAGGCCCTGAACTTATTCAGGTGCGACCTGATAACTCTGACACCAGACCTGAGCCAGCCAGGTCACACGATATTATTATTATTAGCAGAGAAGTGTCTTTTTTGCTGGTCAATCTAATCGGTCACCCTTACAAAGAGTGCCCAATGTTGTAAGAAAGAATTTTTGAAGGCATGAGTAAGCTAAAATGGATCACAAGAATTAATCTTGTTGAAAATGTAGACTGTTTCTTCATCAATGAAAATGGATAATCCTATCATAAAGAGAAAATATTAAATTTATAAAAAATATTAGAACAAGTTACTACAAGCAAATTTTGCATCACGGTGTTTTCAAGACGTCTAGTCTACCAATTAACGGTGTAAACTAATCTTTAATAGAAACAGTTGAAATTACATGGTGAGAGCTCCAGATCAGAATATTTAATCCAAAAGAAATGCTTTTCAGCAGACACATTCAGTATATAGTAATTCATAATATATGTTCATTGAAATTGATCAATTATGAGAATTAAATGACCATTTGAAGTGAAAATTATTAGTGATGCATAAAGATTTTAATTAACTATTTAGTTGAAATTTCGTGAAAATAACAGTTTTAGGCTAAGTTGTTTCTTTTCAATTTCATGAAGACGAATGTAGGAGTTCTGTAAGGAGTTCTTCGTTTCCTACAGCCTTGGGTTCGAATCTCATTCAGCCATGGATGTTTCTCATCATTCATCCATTCACCTCATTACCCACGCACAAGTCTCCGGACTCATGTGGGCATCATCCGCAATAATAATTTAAAAAAATAATTGATGAGAAAATAAAAATGGAATATGGGTGACCCAAACGTAATGGAATCGTGAATGGTGTTTTCCAATGTATGGATTTTCAAAAGACAAAGGTCTCAATATGCAACATATTCAGAATAATTATTCAATAAATGATCCAGAAATAGAATTTTGACCTACCAAGGCGAAATCGACAAGGAAAAGGGTGAGTGGGATAGATGAAATTTGATAATTCTGCTTCAAACTAGATATAATTTCAGAATTCAAAAATAATTGCGGTTTGTCTATTCTAAAACCGAATTTAATCATTCACGACAAGACCCAAAATTTAAGAGAATGAAGACAACGAACAACAGAGGAATGAACCCTATTAGAAGCTCATTTTGACAAATTATAAAAGGTTTCAGACTCGACTAACTAAGCACATTGCGCGTTCAGTTGTACAGCTCGCTATTGGCGCCTTTCCAATCTTTTGATGTTCCCATCAGTTAAATTCAGGTTTATCTTTTCTACAGAAAAACTATGTTCGATCCAAAAATATAATTCATAAAAAAAACAATATAATATAAAAAAAAATTAAAATTAAAGAGAAAAAACATTCCAGCACACAAGATGCAACCTGTGGACCGCTGGAGGGAGTCTATAAAATAAACCTATTTTACTATGAAAGAAATAAAAAGAAAAGAAGAAAAACTGAAAAAGAAAAATTATTTATGCAATATCCTGTTGTTAAATAATTTATATATCTTGAAATAATTATTCAAATACAATATAATTAGTTGGAAGAAGAAAAAAAGAAGCAAGTTACAAAAAGTGATCATAGAACTTTAACAGAGGAAAAATTCCATCTGGAAAGAGGGCTTAATTAGGGGTTAAAACGTATTTACTAAGCAAGTAGGATAGAAATAACAGTGGAAGGGTTTGCAGATAAGTTGATGCACAACCATAAGAGATTATCATCAGATTATTAAATATAAATAAAAGTAAGCACTTGTTTAGAATTCAAATGGAATTGTTCAATCTACAAGCTCAAACAAGGATCTGGAACAAACTTTCTACGTAGTCTGGTGTAAGAGACAGTAGCCACACTTTAATTTTGCTATAAACAGACTTTTAATATTAGATGCCATGATTGCTGACTTTAAGCTAAGGGGCATAGCATTAAAAAATCTAAATGCCAAGAACATGAACGTTTTCTGGAGGAGAGTGCAATTAGGTTTTGGACCTCTGATAATATGAGAGCCTGCAGCCCGCCTAGTTCGACAATCTGTGGTTACAGGCTTACAATAATCAATTGTTACACCTCTATTTCCACTAATTTCAAAGAACACAGATAAAATCTTGAATATAAACAAAAATCTAACAGGCAGAATTCGGAGATGGCAGAACAAGGGGAAGCTATGCTCATCAAATTTGCTACCTGTTATTGTTGTAATAAAACTTTTCTGTATTTTAATAATAATTTGGTCCTGATTTGTGTAGTAGGAGCTACATAATAGTGAGACATATGTTGGTCAACATACTTTGAATATTTGTATTCATCATAAAAAAATCTAAAATCAGTTACATTTTTAGGCCTCTAGTCTAGTCGACAAGAGAAGCATCTCTTGAAAAAAATGATTAGATAAACGTA
This sequence comes from Conomelus anceps, assembly GCA_948455865.1. Classification (NCBI taxonomy): domain Eukaryota; kingdom Metazoa; phylum Arthropoda; class Insecta; order Hemiptera; family Delphacidae; genus Conomelus; species Conomelus anceps. The sequence continues at coordinate 43,057,914 of OX418224.1, read as the reverse complement.
TTGAATTAGTCACAAGATAATAGAGCTACATTAACGATAACGCTAATGCTAACCAGAACACTCTATGCATATGCCTGCTCTGAAAGCAAGATGTTATAGAGCAGGCAGACGCTTAGAGTATTCATGTTCAACTATAACGCTGATGCTGAACTTAACACTCTATGCATATGCCTGCTCTAAAGGGGAAGTGCTATAGAGTAAGCAGATTCATAGTGCTCATGCTTAGGTTAGCATTAACGTTAATGGAGATACTACACATGTGTTTTGTTGATTTTTTAAACACAGTTTTGCCCAAGCTCTTAAATAATTGTCATACACAAGACATTAATAGCTACTGAGAGCTGTGGTATCTTAGAAAGTTGTACCACCAATGTGATGAGCGCTTTCAATCAATGTTTTTTCCAAATCAAAAGTTGAAACGTGTGTGTTGAGACTATATTATGCCGAAACCCGCTTCCCAGGGAAATCTTAGCTTTTGATAAGCAACCCGAAGATGTAACCTGAGTGTTTGAATTTACTAATAACCATATAGAGGTATAATTAGAATTCCATGTCATCCTATGGCCCGTATTAGACTTGGTCACCTGGCGACGTCACCGGTGACGTCACCGGTGATCTGACTAGGTGCTGGGCACTAGTTCTTATGGCGCTTATTACATTAGGGTCACCGGTGACGTCTCCAGCGTTTGGTGACCGACTGGTGACCCTTCCCCGTGACCAGACGAATCACCACTGGTGACCAAGAATTATCGCTGGGTATTGAATTAAATGGCATGTATTACACACAGTCACCAATGTTGGGTCACCACTGTATTTTTGTGTTCTGCGAGTTCAGTTTGTTTGACGCTAGTGTAGTGAGCGGTCATGTCGGAAACATATGAAGAGATGCTGCTTCTTGATCTTTTGTTGAGGAAAAGAAGGAGACGGGCAAGGAAAATGCACGTGCATCCGATATTATCACTTCGAGAAACAAAAGGATTGTTTAAAACCATTTTTGACGATCTTTGTGCTAATGAAAACAAGTTTTTCAATTACATGCAAATGTCAGAATCCTCCTACTTTGAACTGCTTTCACTAATAAAGGTGGACAATATAACACTGTATTTCAGTAAAAGTGAGTGTAAATCATATATAGAATTAAAATACAGTGTTATATTTGATATTAGATAGAGTTTCTTATCAACTTCATAAAATATTTGGCGCCAACTTCTAAAGATTACTTTTATGAAATTTGAAATTTCCTCAGTTTAAAGTAAATACTTTATTTTAAACTTTTTAGTATGTGAGTATTTAATGTTTGAGTATCATTTCATTGAAGTCGGTTTCTTTTTTTGTTTTAAATTTGTTTTATTTTAAATTTTTAGTTGAATTTTCAAACTTTGAAAACATGAGAAGTTTCTTGTAGCCTACATGATGAAATATTTATCAAATTAGCATGCCAATATAACATCAGTTAATAGCTAAAGTAACGAAAGGCACTGGAGTGGGGGAACTGGGGGTTGGCCTCAGTCTTGGTGACTTTACTGGTGACGTGGCTGGCTGCCCGTACAGTAACCGGTGACGTCGCCTGGTGACCAAGTCTAATACGAGCCTATTTCATGATTTTTATCTTTCGGAGGATGAAGCCTACATAGGTCTGAGACCTGTGCGTGGTTGATGATGATTGATGAGTTGGACCTAGTTTTAGGTGAGTTCCGAACCACCGGGAAGCGATTTTACAGCAGAGAACAGAGTTTTTTTTGCTGGCCAATCCAATCGGTCACCCTTACAAAGAGCGCCCACCAGTTTCGTAGCTTATCTGTGATTTAACAGATACCTGATACGGCACTCGGTAATCACTTCCCTAAAGTTTTGTCTATGAAAGTCTGAGATCCTATCAGAAAATGAGTAGGTGGTCAAACCTACCCACACTTGAAAATCAAAAGAGTTGAATATATTTCTGGTAATGCCTCATGGAGAGTTGGCATTATTTCATGAAACTGTAAAACTACTGAGAATTAAAATGACAAAATTTATAAACTAAAGAGGAAATATAAATTCGGGACAGCTGAGATGATAATAATGGCGACTGAGTTGAATTTTTTAGGTACATAAAAACGTTTTGGGGTTTGGGTCTACTCAAGAAAAGAGAATAACTTTTTTATTACACTATGCATCAGGTGGTTCTCTTTCGCCTGGTCCACACCATGCATGCATTTGGCGTTCTAGTGGCTATCGTTACTTTAGGACTTAGTTTCCTTCCCCAACGCAGGAAAAACAGTACCCTGGAGGGTAATTTGCCTATCCGGTCCCTACGGAGAACTATGGCCCTGAATGCAGTTGTTTCTCTACTCAACGGTGCTATCGTCAGAAATTGTGAATTGAAATTCCAATTGAAAAAAAGATTCATAAACTAAGTTGAATGCCAAAGAAAATTGAACTTCTAATCTAATGTATTTTATTTGCCAACAAAACCAACCCCATGTTTTCTATTAATTTTGGTAATCATATTTTTTGTAAACTGTGGCATGTTCCACTAATATAACTGACTATTGTCAACTAGAATAAATTTTACAATTTTAGAATAAATAATTACATGCATTAAAAATAGTAAATTGGGTCGAAGAAATATATTCTTTAAAATAGGCATTCTCTTGAAAACACAATGTTCCAGACTTTGTTATATTATTTTGCTTGGATAGTTTTTTCCCTATTTCTCAACGAAAAGTTCAAATTTCTCAAGTTATTATTCCTTTGAATTTTTTTCTTTGTGACAATTTTATTAATGTTGGAATAATACCGGGTGATTCAAAAAGAATGAACCGAGTCTGTGATTAAATATTTTACTATGGAGAAATAGCAAAAACGTTTTACTTATGTACAAGTATTGTACTCACAGTCAAGTTTTACTTGACATGTTACAATTATTTAATATGGCCGCCCCTTGCAGAACGGACAACATCAATACGATATGAGAACTCTTCCCAAACACATTGCAGCATGTTACAATCAACTAAATTAATCACAGATTTATTCGATGTTTAAGGTTATCCAGATCAGTAGGTAATGGCGAAACAAAGTGTTAATCCTTTACAAACCCTCATAGAAGAAAACAAACACTGTGAGGTCAGTGATCTAGGAGGCTAAGCACAAACAGCGTTGTTTTGGTCCATTATCCTTCCAATCCATCACTGAGGGAGTTTTTCTTTCAAAAAATGCTCGAACTGAACGATTCCAGTGGGGAGGTGCCCCATCTTGCTGAAAAATATCCTGAGGGTTTTCGGTTCCCCAAATTCACACATTGTGCCGGCTCACTTTCCCATTCAAATGAAAAGTTGATTCATCACTAAAAACTCTAACACACAGAATGACTTCTGTTGCGGTGTCACCATTTTGACAAACAGTAAACAACAGGGAGACCAATATGTCTATCACGTTCTAGCAGCAACCAACCGAAACTTAGAAACATGTTCTTTCAGAGGGTCACTCACTCATTTTAATTCATGCTTTACTACTTATTCATATCAATACATGGAATTGCGGGCCGCTTAGCGCAGTTGGTTGGGGCGTCACAACTTCAGCTTGCTGTCGTTTAAGCGGTCGTGGGTTCGAATCCCACTCCACCGTCAGGCATTTATGTGTAATCATTCACCTCATTACCCACGCACAAGTCTCGGACTCATGTGGGCATCATCAGCAACAAAAATAAAAATAAATAAAAAATGACCCGGTATTATTTGATGGTTGGCCAACGTTCAAGTTCAAGCTGAGCTTTGCAATGTCGATGATTGTTATCTAGTTTTTAATTATTTATTTATTGTCTCATTTAAAAATATATTCTTTGTTCGTCTATATTATTTTCATTCCTGCGCTCACATTTATTTATCAAGATTAAATAACATACAATAATGTTCATGAATGTATTTATTGGAACAAAACTGTGTCATAATATGGAAGTAACTCTCCCAAATTCAGTTCATCAACACTTGCAAGCTCATAAAAGATATAAATTATATTTCTCACCTTCAAGCACATTAACCAATCGGTTCGTTAGACACTTAATTTTCTAATTTTCTGGATTACAGAACAATCTATACATATATCTATGTATGAGTGAGACAATCTAATATGAGGAATGTATGGAGTGGATTAGAAGAAATACCCTATTGGTGTTTTAGACATTGAGAGTATGCTTATTTGTTATAGCTTTCTCAAGTTTATGATTTTTAATGTTCTAGCTTTTCTCAATTTGTACAACAATTTTCGCACTTCTTTTGAAATACATTTTCAGTCAAATTTGCCAAATCGAGAGAAATAATTGATAGATAAATGGTTATTTCGCCAATCGCTTCTTCCAACCTTGGGTAATAACATACCAAAAGTCCCCAGGGATAGGGAGGGTGGGGGTGAGTGTTCGATGGGGGGGGGTGGGGTGGAGTGAATTCGATGGGGGGGTGAGTGAGTGAGTTTGATGAGGGGGGGGGGAGTGTAAAGGAACAATTTTACAGTTTTTTTGCTTAGAAATCAGTAACGATAAGACGAATCGATTTTTTTGATTGAAAAAGAAATAGAAAATAATTTCTTGGAGTTCCTTCCATTTCATAACAGCTCTCAACCCTTATTAGTTACTCGCCTTGTAAGTAGCCATCTTGTTTATCTAGAAACGACTAATGCGGTTTACAGGCAGCTTGCACCGGATACGAAAAGGGTTGTAGATAAGAACATTATCAGAGGTCTTTACATCGTGTTGGCTTGTTCTATATATACGTTATCGGGCTACCCCCGCCCACAAACTGCAAATTTTCCACTATCCCCTACCTCCAAATTAACCCCTCCGATACGCCCCCCCCCCCCCCGCCGCCAAATTGAAGACCTTAGCCCACTCGTCAGACACATCACTACAAGCATTCCCCAACTTCAAGGCTGTTGTTCGCTCCACCTCAAGCTGATTTGAAGTTCATCTAGTTTCTTGATGTTTTTTCTCTTTATCTAAATCTTCGCCTCTATTAACCCTGCCATTAGTCTCGTGTATTTCAACCTACTATCTACACTCCCATCTTGCTCTATTCTCATCAAGGCTACACTTTCAGAAATAGGGCAAATGTCATTTGAGTATTTGGAGCTAACTTGAGTTTTGTAAAATGGAAAAGATATTGATATAATTGAGTCTTGAGCTTGAAATAAAATAAAATGTTGTAGATATTACGTCGATGCTGGGAGACTGTAATAAAATTACCCTATTGGATTCAGACAAATTTGAAATAAATAACTGAATTATTGATAATATTTTAAAAAGGGCCAATTTCATTCTGGAGCTAACTTGAGTTTTGTAAAATGATAAGAAGATATTGTTATAAATAAGTCTTGAGGTTGAAATAAACTAAATTGTTGCAGATATTATGTCGAAGTTGGGAGACTGCAATATAATTACTCTTAACTTTTCAAGTGAATTCAACGACTTGCAGTCATATCGTTGAATTCACTTGAAAAGTTAAAATTAACAACGCAGTTCGTCATGGAACAAGAAATCCAGGAATATGATAATTACTCTATTGGATTCACACAAATTTGTAATAAATAACTGAATTATCGGTAATATTTAAAAAAATATGGCAATTTCATTCGAGTATTTCGAACTAACTTGAGTTTTGTAAAATGATTAAAAGATACTGGTATAAATGAGTTTTGAGGTTGAAATAAAATAAAATGTTGCAGATATTATGACAAAGTTGGTAGACTGTAATAGCCTAATATTACTCTATTGGATTCAGACAAATTTGAAATAAATAACTGAGTTATCGGTAAAATGATGATGCCCACCCCTGAGTCTGAGACTTAAGACGAGAATAGTACAGTGAATGATGATACAATTATGTTGAAGATGGTAGAGCTACAGTTTTAAGTTGGTTCCGAACCACAAGATAAGTGATAATAAACAAGATAACATTATGCTATAGCTGCCGGTCACCCATCCAAGCGCTATCCTGAGTGCCCTAACTGAGATTAATCTAGATTCATTATGATCATGTTTTAATATTTAAAATAGTATTTTAGTAGTAGTTAGTATTAGTGGTGTGACAAAAATAGTTCATTAATCAATTAAAGTGATGAAAGTCGTCAAGAAATCAAAATCTTGAATATAAGCCGAGAGCGCCGGGAGATAAGTTTGAGGAGATAACCTTCTAACATTTTAAGCCAAGTATAGCCTACCAAGCCTCCCATCGAAATTATTCAAAATTTAAATTAATTTTGGGGATTAAGGATTTCAATAGGTTGTCAGTTATCGTCAGCTATCTCTTCCATAGAGAAATCAGCTAATCCGTCTGCTAACCCTGACTCTCATGAAAATTCTTCTTGACAAGCTCTTTCACTCATGGAAGAGATTTTAAATATGATTTTATTTATTTATTGTGACAAAATTACAATGAATGTGAAGGAGCAACAGACTCAAGTTCAAAACTTCTCTTTTCACAAATTCTGAATATGTTACATTGTCCAAAACATTGAGGTTATCACAGACTATAAATTTATATTTGCCAAAAAACTTCACTCGGAAAAAAACAAAATGATTCTTTTTCACTTAATGACTATTAATTTAAAAGTTCAAGGGTTTTAAAGTTGATAAGTTATTGATTTTAAAGGATAGTTTGCAACTTTATTTACTTTATTTACTATATTAATACAGTATAATACTATTTACTTTTATTTTACTATTTACTTATTTACTATAATACTTCAATTTTAAAGTATTTTGGATGATAAAAATGTTATTTGCATTGACTTCAATTATTATATGACATAATAATGGGCAAAATTTTTAATAATTTTTCAATTATTATATGACATAATGTTTAAATTTTTAATGTTCAAATTTTAAATAATAAATGTTGACTTTCTAAACGGTCTATGACTTTAGAGTACGATGCCACTAAGTGGAAATCTATATTTAGGGTTGGATAATAGAGAGGAAATTGAGTTCTAACTCAAAATCTTTTCTCCTAATCCCTTTAAACGTTTATGTACAGATTGTTTTCTTATAGTGATTGGGAAAACATTTCAGAGATTTGACTGTGATAAGATAAATATAATCAACCATAGGCCATAATATTCCCCACCTTCTTCAATGTTGGGGTTAATCAAATTTTCCAATCAAAATATTGACGTCATTGTAGGCTATTAACCGTAATCCGGGTGAGGATAGGAGAGGACGAGACATAAGAGACCCAAGCGAGCATGTAGGCGCACACATACGAGCCTGGCGAATAAATAAATTATTAAACGGGCGGAAACAACGCTATGGGCGTCGGCTACTATGAGAGCGTCTACTTGTTTTCACACGTCACAAAATTGCGCGCACATACGCGCATCAACACGCACTCGCCATGTTTCACCTGCGCCTATGTGCGACTGCGCATTTAAGCTAATGCATTTTTTATTATTGCGTGTTCTGTTTGATGTTATCAATGCCGCTGGTAGTATGCTGAATAACTACTACTGAGTACCATGTTTTGTTTGTTTTAAATGGTAGACTACGTTAAAATTTTGAATTTATGATGAAAAAAGGAAAGATGAATTATTAAATTATGAATTAGATATTCAATGAATATGTGTCACCTATGTAGACGAACCTCGAACATAAAATTATATATTGTAACTATGGTAATGAGTATAACACTAGTGAAGATTTTTGTCTTAAAAATGTCAAAATTCCAAATTATATCACCTTATTTCGGACTGTGATAGTGCTTTATTTGAAAGGGAAAAAATAATATTCTTTATCTGCAAAAGACTTGTGATTGTGAATAATTACTGTGCTTCAAAGTGAAATTTCAAGTGAAACAGCGACTTAACCTAAGATTTTGATCCTACTTTAAAATTTTGTGAAAAGCAGCTTTGGGCAATAGCCTGTTGTATTCACATTGACTGTATGTTATTTAAATGAATAAATGAATACTTGTAAATTATATATTTTGTAGGAAAATATACAAGATTAATGAGTTGCCTTTATTTTCCTTGCAGGACGATGTTGAGGCAGAACCTTACTAATAATGAATAATAAGACGAAATTGTCACTAATATTACTAATATTAATCATTATATCACTGCACTGAAGCAGTTCTAATACTACATTGATATAGCTGTTACACAATCATCAATCTCACAGAATAACCTTTGTTTAAGGAGTGCTAACATTTGACTGAAGGAAGCTTTTTTCAGTCAGTTTCAGGTTCCCCAAGCTTCAATTCCTATCTCAATTATATTAAATTTAATAGAAAATAGCATCGTCCTTTTAATAAAATGAAGTTAAGAGTACCAATTACATTGAATCGAAAGAGCACTTTCGAAATTTGATGGAATAATATTAACTAAATTCATGATATTTTTATAGTTTATATCTGGCTGTATAATATACTGTAAGCAGGCCAATGCTTATAACAATGTGTATTGAATACAAGTACAGTATTGGGAAATATGGCTGATATAATGAGAAAAAAGAGGAGTAAGTCAAAAGAGCGTTTCAGATGGGAAAGCGGACTTTAAACATATTGCCTTAGTTGTACTGTAGTAGGAAATATAAGTTTTCTTTCCCCTTAGCATTCACCATAAAAAATGAAAATGGAATTCAGTATGAGGATTTTTGAAAAAAACTTGTTCAATACGACCTCAAATAAACATTTTAAAACGCAATAAAGTGGTAGAATAAACACTGCCTAGTCGAATTTCTAAAAATTTCAAAGACCTTTTCAATAGAGACCAACATAGAAAACAAACGTAGTCTCAACAAAGAACAAAAATAAGACTGATGTAAGTGCATTATGTAAAAAACATCGGAAGGCAAAAAGAGTGGAACAGGAAAAGCTTTTAAAAACAACCTCATATTGATTAACTGATGGGAAGATGGGGGAAAAGGTCAGAAGAGATTAGGAAGGGAAAAGGGAATGGTGAATATGATGTAGATGGAAAACAGAAAATAGAAGAGAAGAGGAAAGTGATAGAGAGGGGATAGTGATCAGAGGAAAAGGATGAAGAGGAGGAGGGGGAAGGATGAGTAGAAGGGGGAGGGGGAGGAGGGGAAGAAGGAGAAGGAGGAGGAGGAGAGGGAGAAGGAGAGATGGATAGATAGAAGATAAACGAAGTGAATGGTAGAAGGGACGAGGAAAAATGCATGAAGTTGAAGAAAACTACAAAAAATTGACTGTATGTGTGCAAGAATAAGTTACTCATACTGACAAAAAGAATAAGGAAGTTAAATCCGGAGGAAAATCGAATTCCATATAGAGGAAAACTGGCTTTCCACCTTCTGATCGAATAATACGATTTATATAAAATTGAACCCTTTTTTGGGGTATCGAGTGAGTTAGTGATCTGACTCATGTAGAAATTAATCCAACATGAGAATAACGGAAATTTTGTCTGAGATCTGCTTACGAAAGAATATGATTCAGTTTGCAGTCAGTGAAAAAGGAACATACGGAGCCCGGCTATGCAAAGCTAACCCAGCTCACTGCTTCCTTGAATGGTCGTTATTCAGGCTCAAACTTGACAGGTGTCCGTAAACACTGCCTGTAAATCTCACCGGAATCCCAAGGTAATTGAATAACTCAACGATTTACGCTAAATATCGAATTCACAACAATACTGCCTCAGGAATTAGTACTTGCAAGATTTTTCGAATTAACCTATACTATAAATGTTTATTTTTTTATATAATTTATGTTCGAAACTGTTAAGATTCCGGTACAAGCTCTTGTTGAGCCACATGATAAAGAAGTAACTGAAATTGAAATTAGATTTATTGCCAATTCAAACAATACAACTATGCAACATATCCTAAATAATTACTGGATAGCATTAATGTAAAGTATATTAGATTTAAAAATACAGTAATAAAAATTTAGAAATACACATATAACTAAAATTCCTAGCCGTTCAAAGTCGATTTAGACCTTTCATGTACAATAATTATTTTTTGAGGATGAAGATGAAGCCCACATAGGTCTGAGACCTGTGCGTGGGTAATGAGTTGGATGATGGTGATTGATGAGTTGGACCTACAGTTTTAGGTGGGTTCCGAACCACCGGGAAGTGATTTTACAGAATTATCTGAAGTTTGCTCACCTCTAAGTCCTCAGATTGCGTACAACCAAAAAATATTAATTCCTAGCAGTTGAAAGTCTGTTCAAACACTTGATGTATTTTTTTTAGGATGAAGCCTACGTAGGTCTGAGACCTGTCCTGTACGTGGCTAATGAGTTGGATGATGGAGAATGATGCGGTGGCCCTACAGTTTGAGGTGAGTTCCTGTGATTTTATAGCAGAGAAGTTTCCTTTTTGCTGGCCAATCAAATCGGTCACCCATAAAAAGAGTGCCTAGGAGGCTGCAGCTTATCTCTGATTGAACAGATACCTGCTACGGCTCACGGCTATCACTCCAGTTTACCATGTATAATCATGATGATTCATTTTGCAATAATCATCTCAATTTTCACTTATCTCTCGGCCCATAAATTGCCTACACCCATAAAGAAATTCCTAGTCGTTGAAAGCCTATTTAAATAGGTTTGCACTTTGGAGAAGCACTCCAAGTGTAGCTTGAACCCTGAATTCTGCCTTTTTTATTGTCTTTTTTTTATGGAGCTGCCACTATATTTATAGCCCGTACAGAATAGCAGCGCTTTGCGGGTAACGGACTGAAAGGCGGCTCCTGGCCACGCAATAACTGCACCGCAGTGACAATATTCGCGCTACCAAATACGTTACTACTACTTCTACCATCACCGCCCCCACTACTGCTACTACTAACACTACTACTACAACTACTACTAATTCTACTACTACTTACTGCTACCACCACTACTACTGAGCACATGCGCACGCATAGAACACACGCATGTGCTTTCTTTATTGTCTGCACTAGTAAAAAAATATATACAGAACAAAGGAGATTCAAAATGATGGGATTCTTTTTTGTTTGCATTATAATGCCCTATCTTAACCCATGCTGTTTGCACATGTGAAGAGATAGTCTTTTTCATTGCAGATGAACGAAATTGTACACATGCTGCAACCCGGAATACTTCACATAGTTTTAAGAAATCTAATTATCCGAATCGCTTTGAGAAGAAACAAAATTAAGTGAAAAATCATTGGTACAGTTGGCCCCGTTGACACACAACAGTCATAGATTAAAATAAGAGCTAAAACATGATGAAAACATGCATAGTAGAAAAACTATCAATTCACAAACGTGCAAAACAAAGAAAATGACTCTCATTTATATAAAATACAACTGTTTTTTCTCTCTTTTTTCCGGAGGATGAAGCCCACATAGGTCTGAGACCTGTGCGTGGGTAATTTATTGGATGATGGTGATTGATGAGTTGGACCTACAGTTTTAGGTGGGTTCCGAAGCACCGGGGAAGTTATTTTACAGCAGAGAACAGTCTTTTTTGCTGGCCAATCCAATCGTCACCCTTACAAAGAGCGCCCAGGAACATATACCTGCTACGTCACTCGGCTATCACTTTCCCTGCACAGCACTTGCAAGTAAAAATACACTAAATACACTAAATATCTTGTAAAAAATTGTCTCTTCATTTAATTGATAATAAGTACATCGTCGTACCGAAAAACAGCTTTCTTTAAAAAAAACTTTTTCTAATAATATCCAATAATCCTAATGTGGTCAGATACCAATTGATTCGGATGATTAGAGTTCTACTGTACCTCAATTGTGAAAAAATGAAGCTAGTTTTCCTGTCTTCATCTTTAAAGTAATTTTCCCTCCAAATTTCCCCTTTTCAACGTTTCCCCTCTAACTGTCCTATTACATAAGAAGCCATAGTTGGAAAGGTTTTCTACTCACATTCCACAATCCAGCATACTCCACCACATAGCCAGCAATTTAAATTCTGTTTTTATTAGTACATGTCTGTTTTTTGCTAAAATTCATACTTATATTTTGCTTGTTGTATGTATGTGTTCAATGAATTGTAGCAAATATGAAAATGGAGAGAATAGAGAGAAAGAAGGCACAGTGGTTCTCAGTGTTATCTGCTATGTAAATGTTTACTTCTAAGCAATTAATTACTCTGCTTTTGACACTTTTATGGTGTTTACTTGGTAATTTGTAGAATGTTCTAGTTGTTTTATTAGACATTAATGGAATCTTATCGAATATTGTGGAAGGTGTGAAGGCCTTTCATTGCTTATTTTAGAAATCGGTAGAAGTTGATAGGAAAATCGAGAGATTTACAATATAATTATGGAAAATTATATAGAGGGGGACTTTTGTAAATTAGTTCAGTCTTGTTCGAAACTCGTCGTGATAAGTGACAGTAGTGACAGTTCACGTTAATACAGACAGTGCAATCCCGCTGGCGCTATTACAAACCATTCAATGAACTTTCGTTGTCTGTAGTGATAATTCTCTTGACAGTTCTATAGTGACAATTATTTTACCTATTACTGTATTACGGACTAGTGCTAAGTTAATTGTTCTTCCTCGACGTTTCTTTTTGAATATTATTGGACAGTTTATTGTACAGTTATTATTTAATATTAGATCGGCCTTTTAACTTTTAGTGATTGATTTTTGTACAGTTTATTGAAATCTCTATTAGTTGAACAATATCGATTGTTCAATTTTTTAATTGCTTATTTTTTAATTGTTTATTTTTCCTGTAAGACATTACTGATCAGTGAGTGTTGTGATTATCTGTGTAAATAAAGTGCGAGTGAAAAATTTAAGTGTTGCCAGCGTTATTTTAGACATAGAACCCGTAACAGTATGAATTGAAATTGATGAACGAATATACTTGAATTGAATACGCATTGAACAATAAAATAGATAGAAATATGAATAATTGATGAAATCTTACTTCACCGTATTGCTCACATGTTAAGACTTCAACTAACCTGTAAAAAAGAAAAACAAAAAATGTAACACTGACAGAAATAAAAATGGAAAAGATATAGCAAATTTATTATTTTGAATAGCTTTTGTTAGATTTTAGAATCTATTATAAAAAATATAATATAATGTAAAACTTACACATTTTAACAAAACATAACATTTTTGGTAGGCTGTCATTTTTAGTTCACTTTGTAAGTCCCTAGGTTGAAAGTCATCAATGATCTGCCATGACATTTTATACAGATCTGTACTAGAATAAACAAACATTCTATTCATTAAAAACGATGGCATGTTCAAAAATACTCATTTTACGTTCATAATTCTCAATTAGCCTACTACAAGCCGAAAAATATAAAATTTACTCTTCTCAATAATCAAGGCTTCAGATTACAATTAGATCATCTCTATTAAATCTAGATCTGAACTATATCTACATCAGATTACACCATGCTATCAAAAAAATATTATTATTACTATTATATTATATAATAATAATATTATTATTATTATTATTATTATTGTGTATTATAATTTCTGTTTTGTTGTGTACTTTGCTGAAATAAATTAAATTAAATTATTATTATTATTAGACGTGAAACTCCCAAAGAGGAAGACGCTAAGTAAAGATGGTTCATTTTTTGGACTTGTTCTTGTTTGCTTTTCATTTTTTGTTTGAATTCAGCTTTTCTCTTTTCATTCCATTTTGTTCCAACTCTTGGAGGTTTTGTCTCTGGTATAACTTCTCATTTATAAAGTTTTATTCTGAAGTTTTTTTTCTATTGTAAATTTATTTGTTGGTTACTTTGGCCAGTACTAGGTCTTTTTTAACATTTTGTATACATTTTCCTCCATTGGAAAGTGACGCTACATAGTTTACAATTTTTTTTGTTAGTCTATTGTCTGGAAGCCTCATGATTTGACATTAAAATTTAAGGCGTCTTTTCCTCATATCTGTCTCTATATTAGAATATTCTTTAACTTTAGACGTTCTCTGTAATCTATATCCGTTTTCGGTACGCCTTGGTCCAAGGATTTTCCCAACTATTTTTCTTTCTTCCTTCTTTAGATTTTCCATATCCATTTTCCTGTTCAGGGACAGGGTCTCTCTCTCTCTTATTATCATTATTATTATTATTATTAATTATATTATTTTATGTTAAATTACACTATTTACGGTACATTATGCGATGAGCGCACAATTTCAAACTTCATTGTTTGATTTATATTGTTTCGTTAAACGTTATTGCTGCGTATACCAATAACATTAATAATATATTAAGGGTTTGCATGCTTACTGCGTATACGCGATGCATAAGTATATCCCTCTATTGTGAAACAGTTTACAACGCTCCAACATCAATTAAAATATTTTCATAAAAACCGTCTTTTCCCGCACTCCAGCACAAATTATTGTGACATTTTTTGACCAAAAATTACCATTTGATGTCTTCCTGGAGAATATAAAAGTTGTGTGGTGTCCAAGTTTCCAAGTTGTTGAATGGGTTGCAACCATTAATCTTACAGTCATGCTGGGCAAATAAATAGACGCCCTACTCTATTGTAGTCGGCGCATCTTGACCTCAAACAGTCTGATAAGAAAAGCCTAATAAGACTAGTAGTGTATATAGAGAGAGATAGATCATGTCGAATCGAACTAGTATGATATATAGATATAGACACAGTAGAATCGAACAAGTAGCAAGTATGGGATCAGCGCACCAATTTCCCCAAATCTGCCGGCTCTCTCCTCCTTCCCTCACCACTCTCATCCATCACTATCTTCCTCTTCCACTCAATTTCTCTCTCTTTCGCTAAAATCCGAACCATTAGTCAACAGAGAACAGTGTCAAAATGACAGCCATCTGAAAATAAGAGACATCAGTGAAAAGCGACGAATGAACGTGCGAAAAGGCGAATGTCACCGGATGAAAAAACGCGAACAGTGACGACGAATGAATAATGTAATGTAGAAGAAATGAAAGTGATTAGGAGCGGGTTGAGGGGGGGGGGAGAGAAGGCAAGCTAGAATGAAATGAGAATGCTTTCAATGTAATGAAGAGAGTCGCCAACATATTGCCACTCTAAAATTATTATCATTAATATCACAGCTAAGTCAAAAGAAAGGGAAGCACTTAGTAGTAAACAATATCGTGTTCAAATATTTTTGCACAATGATACTTTTGAAACGAATTTAGGTGTATCCTCAGTAAAATTAGCTATTCAATATATTATATAAAACAATCGCACTCTTTCACAACAATTTTTGTGAAAAAAATTATAATTTTTATTAAAATACATAAAAAAGCATACAATTGTTTCATAGCCTCGCCAAATGCAAATATCATATAACTCACTATAACATAATTATGCCTTTGTATTTTATTTGTGAAATATTTTGCAATGTCAATGTGGATTTGTATATGTTACCGTTAAAGTATGAAATACTGTAGTATTCATATAACTTGGCAGCTTGTAGCAGATGGGACTTGCTATATCTGAACCCAACATACTGCTGCCAAGTTATATGAAAACTACAGTACTTTATTGTATAAAATACAAATACAACACAGCCGAAGATGTGTTAGTAAAGCACGAAACCATGGTCCTGTGACTCAAATTGTTTGTTTAGTGAAATTTTAAAACTTCTGTTTTGTTTCAATCATAGAGAGATTTCACAATATCAACATCAGTTCTACTAATTTTATTAATACAAATATTTTTTTTCCATAGACGTTGAATTACACCCATGTCTATGGTTGAATCAGTTATCAGTTAGTGTATTTTGAAAAAGTAATATACGCTTCAACAAGTTCGTCCTTATAACTGGACATTTATTGTCACTAGTTTGGAATCAAAGAACAACTACAGTAATAAATATGGGCTCCTGCTGTAAAACCTACAGATTTTGTAGCACCTTTGATGTATAATGACTTCGTAAATAAAAATGATTGAGATGTATAAATAACTCATACATCTTTCCATAAAGCATACCCTTGTTTTACCCATTATTCATATACTCATAAATATAGGCTGAATACAACTGGATGTACATAAAAAACAGACTTTTAGCCCACTACTTTTAATAAAACAAAATTTTTAACCAGACTTCAAATTAATGTAGGCTATTGAATTGAAAATTAAAAATATATGTTGGTTATGTTAAATTACATTATTTACATGGTATATTATGCGATGAGCGCACAATTTCAGTCTTTCAGTGTATGATTTAGATTGTTTCTTGAAGAATAATATAAATAACAGTAATAAAACACTAAGGTTTTGCATGCTTACTGAGTATACATGATGCATAAAGAAGAGGGAATTGATAGCCGCGAGCCGTAGCAGGTATCTGTTCAATCAGATAGATAAGCTGCGTTCTCGTAGGTCCTGTTCGTTACAAACAGACCGATTAGATTAACCAGCAAAAAATAAACTGTTCTCTGCTGAAAATCACTTCCCGGTGGTTCGGAACCCACCTAAAACTGTAGGTCCAACTCATTACCCACGGTCTCAGACCTATGTGGGCTTCATCCTCAAAAGAAAAAAAAGCTTTTCATTAATTGGCTGTAATTTTGAACTGTTCATTCTAAGCGGTCTCTTTCCATTTTTACCTCACCTTCTCTTTCTACGTTCCTTTCTGTATTCCCTTTCCCCTTCCGTATTTCCTTAGTCTTGTATTTCTCCTTCAGGTATTTTATTCTTTCAAATATTCTAAAAGAAATAAATTGTCGTATCTTAGTTTGAAGAATATGTAGAACCATACCACAAGTTTAAGCTTATCCTTAATTTTTTGGGGAAATCTTTCATTTTAAGTATATAACACTCGGCCTCTACGCACAGGTTTTGAACCTTGCAGGGACCTTCCTTATTATATATATTTTTTTATTTAGTGCTGTTTTATTTTATAATAGTATAAAATTCAGATGTATTTTTTATATTTTTATGTTTCTATTTCTGTTATGGGGGATAAATATATGATTTGATTTGATAAAGCATATGTTACTTCCATGATGTGAAAAGCGTTAATGCCTGTGGATGAGAGAAAAAATGGACATTGTATAATATAAATAATAATATATTAAAGTTTCGCATGTGTACTGCATGTACACGATGCATGAAGCACAATATGATATGTCCATGATGTGAAAAGCGTATAATGCCTGTTATGTGATGAGAGGAAAGAAGGAAATTGACTATATTGAAAAGCGTAATAAGATCGGAAGAAGTGCCTATGTGTTATGTGGCATGATGATGTGAGAGCACGTGTGAGCTTGCGTGCGTGAGCAAGCAATCTAGTGTCTGCCCGCCGGTCCGGACCAGGCAATTAATTTCGTAGTTAAGAACAGGAAGGGTGTAGGGGGTGGGGGGGGCAGAAAAGGGGGTTTTGTTCTGTTTTTCCGCGGACGTGATCATCGAGCTCAACACGAAACGTGTCGGTGCATGCAGTTTCAATCGTTCGGAAAATTCCCAAATAGCGACGAAAGCTCTCGGATTATGTTCGAAAAAGAGGCTTCGCCGTTCCGTATCACGCGTCTTACACATTAACTACAGCTTAGTTTTTTGTTTCTAGCGGTTTTTTGCCAAAACATCGTTGATTATTTCACAAGAAGTGGCAATAAGGGTTAAAAACAGGTTGCAGTTATAAAGAAGGCAGTGTTTATTTGGAAACATTTAATAATTTTTGTTGTATTTTTAGAGCAGTAATCAAGTCTGTGAGTTTTCCATGACGAAATACTTGATAAACAATCTAATATATCAAAACTGTCACTCCATTTCTATTTAATAGTTATTTATGTATTAAGAGCGTGAAGCGCGACTTTATCGCTCGAATCAAAACATTTACTGCGCGACGCGTAGCGGAGCGCAGTAATTTTGCGAGAGCGATAAAGAAGCTTCACGCGCGAATTGCATACAGTATTTTTCCTAAAACTGCAGTTCTGGATTCCAACACAATAAAAGCTTGTAGTTTGTAACATCACAGACCATGCGTGGATTTGGTTAGCGTACGCCATTGTTGAGGTTATGTGAATTTCACGGATTCCGTGATCCACCAATGAGAAGGCATCAAAATCAAAACAGAAGCGTAAAGAAAACAGCTGGCGAGCGTAAAGTACTTTACCGCTTGCTGAGCAGTAAAGAGGTATTTTACAATTAGTTTTAAGTATGTAAAGAACTACTTTACGAGCAGTTGTAGGAAAATTATGATCTTTACTCACTTATACTGGAGAGATGCATTTTGCTTCTAAAGAGAGAGGATGGCAGGCTGATGAATTTTTTCTTTAGAAGCGAAATACATTCCTCAAGTATAAGTGAGTAAAAATCATAATTTAAATAAAAATTCAGTGACAGTTTTGATACTGTATTAGATTGTTCATCTAGATTTTTACTCACTTATACTGGAGAGATGAATTTCGCTTCTAAAGAGAAAGGGTAGCAGGCTGATGATGCTTCTCTTTAGAAGCGAAATGCATTCCTCAATTCTAAGTGAGTAAAAATCATAATTTAAATAGAAATTCAGGATCAGTTTTAAAATTACAGTAAATTAGTGATGATTAGCGGAAAAATAAGAACTTATGCTGGAAACACCATACGGTATTATCATTTTTAAAAAAATGATCACAATAAATTCGTTATCTATCTATCCATACGGTATTATAAATTTCATTTCATATATTTAGCCTATACCGTACTTTCTCTGTAGTGGCGAAGGTGTTATTGTGGAAGGTTTCCATAATGAATAATAATAATAATAATAATACGAAATTGTCACAGCCACATTTATGTATAGTACCATAGCCGATTTCGACTGTGGGTCACTCGACCTCAACATCATGTTATGGTCCAAAGAGCGTACGACGTAAACGAGGAGTGAGGCAAACGAGAGAGGAGTGAACCCTCCTCCTCGTATAGAGATATTGTGAAATTATCTTAGTAGTCTTTTTTTTAAATTCTTTTTTCGTGCTGATGATGCCCACATAAGGCCGAGATTTACATAGAAGTTCACAAAAGAAGCAAGGGTAATGAGTGGATGATAATAATGTGACTATATGTAATGATAATGGATGAACCTACAGTTTTATGTGGGTTCCGAACCACCAGATAGTAAAGCAGATAACGTCATGCTATTTGTTGCCAATCATCCTTCCAAGCACAGTCCAAGCAAGGGTAATGAGTGGATGATAATGATGTGACTATATGTAATGATAATGGATGAACCTACAGTTTTATGTGGGTTCCGAACCACCAGATAGTAAAGCAGATAACGTCATGCTATTTGTTGCCAATCATCCTTCCAAGCACAGTCCAAGCAAGGGTAATGAGTGGATGATAATGATGTGACTATATGTAATGATAATGGATGAACCTACAGTTTTATGTGGGTTCCGAACCACCAGATAGTAAAGCAGATAACGTCATGCTATTTGTTGCCAATCATCCTTCCAAGCACAGTCCAAGCAAGGGTAATGAGTGGATGATAATGATGTGACTATATGTAATGATAATGGATGAACCTACAGTTTTATGTGGGTTCCGAACCACCAGATAGTAAAGCAGATAATGTCATGCTATTTGTTGCCAATCATCCTTCCAAGCACAGTCCAAGCAAGGGTAATGAGTGGATGATAATGATGTGACTATATGTAATGATAATGGATGAACCTACAGTTTTATGTGGGTTCCGAACCACCAGATAGTAAAGCAGATAACGTCATGCTATTTGTTGCCAATCATCCTTCCAAGCACAGTCCAAGCAAGGGTAATGAGTGGATGATAATGATGTGACTATATGTAATCATAATGGATGAAACTACAGTTTTATGTGGGTTCCGAACCACCAGATAGTAAAGCAGATAACGTCATGCTATTTGTTGCCAATCATCCTTCCAAGCACAGTCCAGAGCACTCGTGACTGAACACAACCCTGATATAAGAGAGCAGCCATCATTATTTTGTAGTTATCAAAATAATGATTCAAAATATTAAATACCAGAACTTATTTGCTACTTGGAAAAGGGAGACTGGGGAGGATACTGAAGACTGGAGTGAAGAGTAAATATTGTAGTGGAGAAGACTACGAATGTCATTCAAAGTCAGTATTTTGAAATGCAATATTTCAACATGCATGTAAAAGCATGGAATTTTGAAATAATTAGAAAATAAAATCTTCCAAACAATAATAGAAACCGTGATTGATGATAACTTACTAGAAATTTACAGAGCGGAATTCATGGAAATCCAATTTGATTTCCATTTTGAACAATGAAAAGTGGAAATGTGGTGTACAACAGAATGGGATAACTGCCTTTTATCTCGTGAGATAGAAGCAAAACTAGGGATTAGAAGGCTCCCAAATTAATGAAAAAAGCCGTGGATTCCAGGAAAAATTCACTGTAATCGAATTAACTGTGTTTCGTTCAAAGCTAAATAATGATAGACTCATCGTTGACAAACGACCGGTAAAAATTTACATCCGTTTTTACAAAAATTTCAATCTTCAATTACGACCGAGATTTTATTTTCTTTTTGGTAAGCTGAATGATGAAGTGTGATGTCTAGGTGGATCTCAACTAATTCTTTCAATTATGAAAGCTCAAACAGTTTTTCTGTGAGTTTCAAAAGGTAGGCCTAAAGCTGATTTTTTTTTTGCAAACTGTGAACTTTCATAGTCTTTAGTCAATTTCACATTTCATTACCAAGAATATTCATGACAGGGAAGCAATCTAAAACAGTTACCGCCAAGGTCAGGGACTTCTTTATGGCCATTTTATCTTATTATTCACGAAGAACCTTCAGTTTTCAAGGGAATCATCCACAAAAAAAAATTAAAGGAAAAAGAGCATCGCCATGTGAATTTATTAACAAATTATCCAGGAATTAATGCAGCCAATTATGAACACTCAAAATGACCAATTGACAAAAAAATCACTTCAGCGATCTCCACGTTTCAGCAGCGGGTCTATCATTTTTCTAGAAAAATAAATGTATTTAAACCTTCACAACATTAAAACTGAGTGGAGGATGATATAATAAAATTTCTTAATAAAAAAAAGAAAACCAAAAGCCTCAATAGTTAGAAAAACTTGACTCATTTTGAATCTGTGATGTTTTCCATGACGAAATACTTCATCAATACTTCATTCAAATCTAATATCGAAAGTGACACTGTACTTCTATTTAAATTATGATTTTTATTCATACTGGAGATTTTTATTGATTTTTATTCATATTTTTATTCATACTTTAGATCACCTACCACATACAATTTAATGTTGTGGGTGTAAAGGGTTAAAAGCAGTCATTTTCTCGAAAAAATTATAGGTCTGCTGCTAAAATGATTGATTGATTGCCTTTATTATTTTCCTGGGAGGGCGAAGTTAGGGCGCAGCCGGCCCTCTCTTACACTTAACCCTCACGGAAATGCGGAAATTACTGAAGTGTCAGTGAAAGAGAAGCTTCTCTTTAGAATCGAAATGCATCCCTCCAGGATAAGTGAATAAAAATCGTAATTTAAATAGAAATACAGAGTAAGTTTTGATACTAAATTGCCAATTTGAATTCAAATCAAAATCGTTTATTTGCCAATCATAAAAATGAAACAATCATAAATAAAACAAATACTTGAGACTTAACCATAACTGAAATATAAACTTAAACTTCAACTTTTAATTGGCGTTTCTGGAGCTCCTCACATGCAAGGCAGGTCGATGTAGCGGTGAATGACTCTGTTAGGATAGTGACAGGATGCCTGAAGCCCACTCCTGTTAAGAAACTCTACCCTATTGCAGGGATAGCCCCACCTAATGTGAGAAGAAAAATATCAGCAGATGCTGAGAGAACTAAGCAAGAGAAGGATCCTCGCCATCCACTATATGATTATGTTCAGCAGGACCGACGGCTCAAGTCTAGACATAGTTTTATGGCTAGGACAACGGCACTTACATTATCAAAAGAAGAAAGCCGTTTAAATAGATGGAAAAATGATCTGGTTGGATACCAACTTGTGCCATGTGAAAAAATAAGTGCTGGACATAACCGGAAATATAGCGTGTGGAGGACTCTAAACAGATTGAGAACTGGAGTGTCCAGATGTAAGTCCAACATGCTGAAATGGGGCATACTTCCTGATAGGGACACCCTATGCGAATGTGGAGAAAGGCAGGATCCGGAGCATCTGTTGGTTTGTAGGATGCTTCAAGAAACGTGCACTCTTGATGATTTAATATCAGCCAATGACAAAGCCATAATGGTAGCTACCCACTGGAAATCCAGTATATAGCTTGCTAATGCAGATATGTATTTTAATTTTGTGATTTTTCTTCCTTATCAGTCAGACCTAGACACGGAAGTAAGTAAGTAATTGGCGTTGCCAGCAAAACCTAGGTTTGAGTGCTAGCAACGAGTACCAAAACATAAATATACAGTAAATGCAAATATCAATGATGATTACAAATTTAATTAAACTAGTAGTAATAATATATGTGAAAAAATGTGAGTGGAAATAATATCAAAGAAGAATAATAATAATAAATAAAGTAAATTCAAATTGAGAGAAAAACATGTTTAAATGTACATGAGGCGAAAAACATTGGTAGTTCTGATCCATCCCTCTTCTATACTTTTAATGGTTGATTTATCAAATCTATTTGAAATTAATTGGTCAGGCAAAACATTTATTAATCTATTACTCATGCATATGAACTTAAAAACTTGTAACCTGGAACAATGATTGAATCGAATCTTTATCTATTTATCAGCACCCTTTCAAACCTCAAGAATGTAATTTTTTTATATACTGTACACAGGCCTTGCCTTACAGTTATTATAACTATTATAATTATTAACCATAGCAAATAAGAAAGTACTGTACAAACCTATGAAATATTTATATTCGAGTATTGTACTAATTTGTATAAATTTGTATTTGTACCTCTAAGTTACGGATTATTGATAAAATTTCAAAACAAAATGTATAAAAGCAAAAATGTTTAATCTCTGATTGAATGATTATTGATAATATAGAGAAAGTCAAGATACATGAGAGCAGACACTGGTCTCAACTGAGCTGAATTTGAAAGTCAAATAATTATATCGACTTTAAAATAGTTGAGTGAAATATTTTCAACCACCCTTTACACTATCAAAAATATGTGACAATTCAACAGCTGAACGAAAGGTAACAAAAATACAATCAGGAAGCATCAATTCATTGACTCATTGACTGACTGACTCTGACTCTGACTCATTGACACTAAACTTTCGTCCAAGCACTGTTCACCCCCGCTCTGTAGAACCCAGCGAACACATAAGACCAATTGGTCTTATGGGTTCGTTGGTAAGAACCGGCCATCTCGACAAAAAATATCAAAGCACGTGATAAAGCGCTATTGTGTCCTGGAATATCACCACTGGTGGTGTTGTATGTTTGCTGTATTTATTCACTTTTTCAACTCATTCTTCCTGAAAATTCATTAATGTCTTTGGTCCACAAATGTAATTTAGATGGCAACCCAGCGAACGCACAGGCAATATAGCCTATGTTTGCTGATTCCATAGGACCAGCTTTATTAATTATATTTCATGTAATAGGCTAATTAAGTGGTTCAAATGAATCTTTATCTACGACCATGTCATAATGTATACATTACAGTTTCACAATTGATGCCAAAACAGCTGTCTTTTCGAAATGCTTTTTGAAACACGTTGCATAATGAGCTCATTATAGTACAGGTTCTACATTATAACACGGGTTCTGGACCAATCAGAAGCATTTTTTATGGAATCAATATCGTAATTCAATATTGTGAAACTATCAGCTGATTTGATCAAACTGCTACACCAGCTGCTTTAACCTAACAATCTACTATAACTTCTCGTATTTGAGATGAGAGGTTAGGTATCTCTGACAGTCACAGGTAAAATGAAATTGTTTTAATTAAATGTATACTAGTGGTCGTAGATAAAATAGTGTATGCAACGATTTTATTTGGCCATTAAAGCACTCGTGAGATATTTATAACACTCGCATTCGCTCGTGTTATAGCTTACATCTAACTCGTGCCTTAATAAGGGTCAAAATAAAATCGTTGCATAAACTACTATTATACAACGTCTCTTTTATATATTGTATGAATCATGATTTTTTAATGGAATAAATTTGATTTGAATTAAAAATAAAACCCAATTTGTAAGACACAAAATTGTGACTGCACAACAGTGTCACATGGCAGGGCTTCCAAACAAAGCGTCACCTGTATCTCAGTTCAGGAGCCTTTAATGAATGCCGAGAGTGTCTCCGCCCCAACAACATGGCTCGACGGCATTTGGCGTGATGGCGCATACGTTTCGTGTCTGCCTAATTAAAAGCAATATTACACCTATGCACGATACGGAACGGTCCCCGCTTGTAGAACACCATGGTCTTAGTTATGGTTATGGGGTCCGACATAAAGGAAAAATTGCTAGTTTAGTCAACTCGTGTAATGACCGTGTAAATTCGTTGTGACCTTACGTGTGTATCTGTTTCCCCTGGCATTTCCTTTCCAAGTTGTAAATATGGTTTATTTCACTGAAGTAGCTTTTCATTTTCTCGCGCACACACTACTGCCACAGCATTAAAAAAGGTTAAAAACGCAAAAGTAAAAGGTTAAAAAAAGTTAAAGGGTGAGTGCAGCAAAATAAAAAAGTTTTGATTGCGTCCATAACGGGTCCCTCATTTTTATATTTCTAAACAGTTTTTATCATTTATAACTATCAACTTATTTACTGATAATTACGGTATTGTATACTGTATTAAAAACCACTCATGTTAAAAGTAATATTTTAAAAAAATTATGTTGAACAAAATATAAAGCTTTTAATAATATTATTTTTTTGTTTGTATGATTTCTCAAACTTTGGCTTGTTCATAGCTGAGGAGGTGGATCGTTTTTGGAAAGATTATGATAATGACAATTACTGTACTTTGATTTTTAGAATATATTTTCTGCTGCCAGCCGTATTATATTTATATAATAGATATTTATTGGATGTTAATATATATATATATACATATAACATTTGTAAAATCGAACCCTAGCCCAAATCGTGCAATGGATGTAACGATTTATTAGATAAGAATTATGATATATAAAATAGTATTTTCCAAGCATTAAAAAGAATATAGTGTTTATCTTTGAATGCAAATTAAATTAAAAAAAAATGAAGTTTGGTTGATTTTCTTAATAAAAAACAATATTTAACGTAACGTAAAATGTAACGTTTTGTGTAACATAAGTTCCTCACATAGACAATCGTCTGTGATTGAGGAAAGAATTCTCATCGTGTTCAAAACTTATAACAATTGTAAAATACAATATTGTAAAATACAATATTGTGAAATACAATATTGTAAAACACAATATTAATTGGAAATGTAATAAAAAATCAAAGCAATTTTTGCCATATATGTATGAAATTTGAAAATAATTGTATTACTGTATGTCCCAAAGACTGATGATGCCCAAATGAGTCTGAGACTTGTACGTCTCAGATAATGAGGTGAATTTTCACAAAATATGACACGAAGAACGGGAATTGAACCTGTGACAGTAGAAGAAGCAGTCAGTCACTGCGTCCTAACCAGCGTTCTGACACCATTGCGACAATAGCCACTGGTGTTATTTTAATGGGGGCACAGAATAGATACTAATAATACTTTAGTACTGAATGCACATTAACTTGAAAGACTCACAATCCACCTATTATCGTATTTTATCTGTACATTGTACTTGTGTCATAAATGTATATCATGTTATTTTGAGTATAATTTTAATGTGAATTACATAAAATTTGCAATAATTTTCATCATTGTTGCCCAAAATTACAACAATTATATTATTTATATTTATTTATCGTATGGCAACATTAAGGTAAGAAGAGCCATTGGTTTGACTGGCCGCCATAATTTTCAGCTCACTTAACGTTGAATTTTTGTTTTGAAGATTATGTCTAGAAGACTCCGGTTAAGACAAGTCAGATCAACAATAAACTATAAACAATATAACATTTTTATACACTAGTTACCATAATTACAATTTCAAATAGTTTGAAGTAAGGCTTGAATTTGATCTGAAAGTAACTCTTATACACTTTAAAAAGCCTCAACTAATTTATTTATTTTTTCGTTACAGCCACTTTGGGGTACTTACAATCAAGTATGATTTTGACAGTGTCTTTATGAATTCGCCTCTTTCCGTCTTCTCCAATACTCCTTCATTCTTTCAGAAGTGGCTTTTTTCTGATCTTCTGACATCCCAGTACCTGTTCTACGCTTGGGCTTTTCCAGGAACCTTTGATTATGAATATTAATTTTTAACCCAGGGGGCGTTTTTCAATCAGGTACACCCAAAAAACAAACTAGTTATTATTAATGAAATAAATAAATATGTCATGTGAAAATAATGGGAACGGATATACAATGTATATACAATGTATATACAATGTATAGAAATATATAATGTGATGTCCCCAAAATTATTACGTGTATCATTAGTATTCTTGGGAAGAGTGTTGTGCGAGGGTTGTGAATAATAATAATAATAATAGCAGGGTGAGAGAGCATCATGATGTCCACATGATGATGGTGACGGTGACGGTGATGGCCTGTGCGTGATGGCTGGCTATTGCATGACGATAATATGCAAGTTCAACAACAGGCATCAAGCTGACATGATTAATGCCCAGGTAATTACAATTATATGATTGCACGCTGCTGTTTGACTCTGCATTACAATGCAAGTGCAATCGATAACAACGAATATCGAATTCGCACATGTAACACAAATGCCGCCATGGTAATTTTCCACGTAGAATGAGTTGATGATATTTGAGAGCAAATATCGGTTATGTTTAAATATCGAAATGATGAAATAATTGCCAATCTTAATACCCAACTTTATAAATATTTCAAATTTTGAGCCTACCGACTAACGTGATTTCCTATCCTATCTAAAGATCTTTTTCATAATTACGTTGGTTGAACTGTTTTCCAGAGAGAATACAATAGTTACTATTTAATTATCTCTGCTGTTTTCTCGCTTCAAGCGCTCTGACTTATTCTTATTAGAAAATACTGTCTAGTGAATCTCGAAGTGTTTGTGTGTCTGGATTTGTTCTAAAAGACATTTTAAAGGCAGATGGAAGACGAAACAATGACCAAAGCCCTATTGCACAGACTCAACGAAATGGAAAAATATATGGTGAAGAAACCTTCACGAATGATTGTACCTACTTGTTTGAGCCATTTTCAAAGAAACAAGGTGAATTTGAACCGTCCATTAGATAATATAAATATAAGTTTTTATCTACACAATTAGCTGATTAGTTCATAGTTGAAGGTAAAATAATGATTTGTACCTGGGTAAAGTGTTTCTATCAAGGAATAATACAAAATACATTAAATAAAGTCATAATTTACAAGAATTGTATTATATTATTTATTTATTGTGACATAATAACAATGAATGTGTCTGTTTCTCCTTCACATTCATTGTAATTTTGTCACAACAAATAAATACAATTCTTGTAAATTTGTAAATTATGAGTTCATTCAATGTATTTTGTATGTTGTAAGAATAAAGAAATTATGAAATGAAATAAAACTGTCACTGATCCAACGATCACATATGACCAATTGGTCTTATGTGACCGCTGCACTGATCAGATACCTGGTAGCCTACACAAACAATCAAGTGGATAATCAATTGAATGTAACCGATCCCATGACTAATGGAATAGAAAAAAAAACATTTTTTTAATTCATTCATAGAACATTTGGAAAACAAAACCTCACTTGCATTACATTTTACAAAAATGATGTTTTTACGAAGACCGCTGGGCATGGAACAAAATAGAGCTACGGAAAAATATCGTTTCATGCTTTCATGCTGAAAAATACATTTTTAAAGAAAGGGCAATTAATCAACTACGCGTTTTTACGCTTTGCGTTGGGTAAGCAATTACTTTTTTGGAACAACCTTTTTGAAGTGAGGGTACGATAAATCAATTACAGGCATATTGCTCAATTCCTAACTTTTCAGCATCATTATGTCATTTCAAAAAATGTATTTTTTCTTGAAACTCGCCTTTTTTTTTTTTTTCAATTTCAAACTTCATTGTTATGAACTACCGTTTTAAAATACAATAAATTTATGCTTTAATAATGATATTAAAATAATAACTAGTCCTCTTTCTCACTCATCAATGTTTTATTAAACAAGATATTCTACTGACACTCAAGTCATTTGATTCAGGAAAATAAATAATAAATAATTTGATTGAGGAATTAATTTTTCATCAATCTAAATTGTAAAAAATATGGGCAGATCATGGCATAAGTGTAATGGAAAATAAAATGTTAAAACAAAGAATTATTAAATTTGAAATAGGAAGCAAAAGTCAAAGGAAAACAGAATGTTCAACTTTCGTAACAGGCATGGGGGTTGAGACAACAATAAAACTACGAATTTTAACAGCTGAATCAAATCTGTACGATTCAATATTAAGCTGAACAACAAATTTTCAGTCTAAGATGACTTGAACAAGAAGAACAAATAAGCAGGCAGCAGCACTGCATTATATCTATTATTTTGTAAAATCCTGAGAAGTTATTATATTCCTAAGAAAAATTTGAGCTCACTAATTTTCAAATTCTTGGCATAATTTCAACATTTTTCGAGCATTATTCGTATTTATGAACGTTCCTTCAGTGTCTCTTGACTCAAGGGACTTTTGGAATGCCTATATAAATACTTCAAATTTAAAGAGTCTCTCAAGTCAACACAGGTACACTGAAGGAACATTCATAAATACGGCCCACAATACTTGAAAAATGTTGGAATTATGTCAAGAATTTATAAAAGAGGGTTTACATTTTTCATAGTAATACATCTCAGGATTTATCAAAATATTATTCCATTCCAAACTTTTCAGCATCATTACTTCTCATTCCTAATAATAATCTGAAATAATTAAAAATAGTAATAATATTGTGTGACCTGGCTGGCTCAGGTCTGGTGTCAGAGTTATCAGGTCGAACCTGAACAAAGTTCCGGGCCTCTGATGTGGCCCCTCTGGATGTGCGCAGGGTTTTTGCTCATAGGCTAATTTTTTTCGAAGTTTATTGTTTTGAATATTATCAGGGCTTTGGGCTTTGAAATGTTATGTATCGTTTTGAGGAAAAATGTTTTTTTTTTTTCAATTATTTTGTGGAATATGGTGGTTCATAGTTAAATTTTTTCGGTTTTGGGGAGCAATTGATCGATTGAGTAATTGCTTACGAAAGCAAAGCGTAAAAACGCGTAGTTGATTAATTGCTCATTCTTTAATACACCTATGAGTGATATTCAACTTTTGATAATTTTCTGCAACTTAGTTTGAAAAAACTAATTGCTTGATTGGAGTAAAAAATATGTGATTTTATTTCTCAATATGTCTTTTAGTTGCAGAAAATTCATCAAAATTTTAAAATCACTCATAGGTGAGATCAATTTTCCCCAAAAAATGGAAATTTTCAACTTTGAACCTCCATATTTCACAAAATAATTAATGAAAATAACTTTTTCTCACAGCAATAGATAACATTTCAAAGCCCTAATAACATTCAATACAAGAAACTTTGAAAAAAAATTATCACCAAAAACTCTGCGCACAGCCTTAACGACTGCTTTTTAGCATAGACTAAAGAATTCCAAATTTTTGATTTCCTTATACTCTGCTTTTAGGCAGCCGGGACCGACGGCCTTAACGTGTCCTCCGAAACACGGGTGGCCTCAGTAAAAATCTTTCGGTCAGACGGGGATCAAACCCCAGACCTTTGGGTTAGCACGCCAGCGATAGCCCAGTAGGCTACGACCACTGAAATAATTGATAGAATTCAACTTTTTTTGAGGATGAAGCCCACAGGTCTGAGACTTGTGCGTGGGCAATGAGTTGGATGATGGTGATTGATGAGTTTGATGAACTAGTTTGAGAAACACATATTAAGATTTATCTTCGAATTAACAAAGAACATAAACGTAATTTTGAATGTTCAGTTGAAGGTTACAACCGAGCTAGGTCGATCACTCCACGTACTACAGTATCTTTGCTTATCAGTCCCAAAAGTAATTGCAAGTAACTTACAACGACTAATATAATGAAATAATTCATTGTAATGAAACACGAAACAGCGCTCTCAAAATGGAATAAACACGGAACCGCTCTTAGGAGGGCACACCGAGTACAGTACACGATTACAAAATGGACTCAGCTCGCTAAATTTCAAGATAAGATGTGCCGAGTTCAAATTGTCTACGAATGGCGTTTGCATGTCTGAAGACAAACTAGCAGAACGGAACGCACACAGTAGCAGCATTTGGATCATTACGAATAGAAAAGGAGGGAAACAACCGAAAACAAAATAAACAGAGACGCGAATATCCAAAAAAAAAATAGCCAAAATCGAGGCTAAAACAATCTGCCCGTTAATTCTTGTTTCAATTCCCCTGTCTACACTATTTACTGCATTCCTCCCTTTTCTCGCAAGAAACAAAAACAAAACCTGATTGAACTTTCGACAATTGGATGTGACGTATGAACGTTTCGTGAGCCAACTAACCAAAACCCGGCTTTCGTGAGACGCGGTCGAGGCTTATGTTTGACTTCAAAACTTCAATACAAACCCCTGCCGCCTCAATGCCTCGCACGCTACTAACCGTTGCAATACTGATATCTGTCAGCAGATTGATATCTCTGTGAAACAACCAATATCAATATGATTGAAACTGAAATTGGGATTGGTTTACTTAGTTACAATTACAGGTTGTGCAATTTGATGCCTACTTTCCCAAGAGCGGTTTAGGATTTTGACTTAATAAGGATATTTTCTTTGTAGTGGCGAAGGTGATACTGTGGAAGGTATCCATAATGAATAATAGGACGAAATAGACGTCTCAACGGTTTGTTTGAAATTGATAATGGTATAACAACCGAAACTAGTTTCTCAATATTTTTAATAATGTGGTTGTGACAATTTCGTCTTATTATTCATAATAAGGATATACCCATTTATAATTTCTGATCATACCTGACTTCCTCTTAACGCATCTACAATAAAAAACTTTGTATTTTTTTTAATTCGTTCAACGTATAAAAGCAGATCAGATAGAGATACGATAAGAACTCCTGGGCCCTCTTTGTAAGGATGACCGATTGGATTGGCCAGCAAGAAAGACTCTGTTCTCTGCTACAAAATCACTTCCCAGTGGTTCGGAACACACCTAAAACTGTAGGTCCAACTCATTAATCGCAATCATCTAATTCATTACCCACGCACAAATCTCAGACCTATGTGGGCTTATCCTAAAAAAATCAATCAATTTCAAAAATTTGTATTTATTTATTTGAATGTATTTATTTTCTAAACGAGAATATATTCGATTGCAAGTATTGCATAAAAAGCCATGGCACCATGAACAATATACAGTACAGCACTATCAGTAGGAGTCATGTTCATTTTAAACTTTAAATTAATTCATATATTGTGATAATTTTAGTTGACAGAGCGTATAAAAAACAATGACTCAATTTGCCTCTTTTAGAGAAAAATACTCTTGTTTGTCTCCTTACATTAAGAATAGGTTTTTTTTTAATTATTACTACTTTTTAGTTAGTCTATTCAGTTCATTATTTATATAGTATTTAGATATTTTATTTTCACTTATTGTTATGGATAAATATAACTATTATGCCTGTTGTTTCAGTCTACATCCTACTAGAGCTGCGCTAGCCAAGATTCAGGAGATTAAATGAAAAATTTAAACTAAATTATGAATTTGAATCATCGTACTTGAGCTAGTTGTGAAAATAATTATTATTGGAAAACATTTCCCAAATAGAGAATTCAAAACAGTTTTCATCATTTTTTTTATGAAGCCTGAATTAGACAATTATATTAGTAATAGCCTGTAACAGAAATGGCTTTTTTCTTCTATAAATTATCAAGATAAATAAATTGATCATCTTTATTTCCCAAGTTAGCACGAAGTCAACTCCACACTCTAAAAGACTTGGTAAAGATGAAACGTTAATCTATGGTTATTTGAAAAAAGACATCCCACTACTTTAAATAAAAGCGGCCATTGCTTACATCTCCATTATCCTTTTGATGCATTATAACCAAATAAAAAAAAAACACTAATGAAAAGTTGTCATACACCGTAACCTAGATGTGTCAAGTATTTCACCAGTAATCTTTTGTTGAAACGCTAGAACTATTAATTTTAATAGTTTTCATAGAAAAACACAAGGATTAGGGTATTTTATAGATGACAGTCAACAAATGTCAGTTCTTTCCCACGAATTTGGCGCCACCAAGCAAGTGACGCAACATCCTAAAAACATAATCCACCATGATGTGGTTGGGGTTGATCCAAACTACGAAATTCAAGCGCATTGCTCTAATTCCACCAGCTTATCTTTAGAATATAAAGCTGAAAATTTTCATCCTTTCTTTATAGACTGGACTATTTCCTTAATTTCAAATTGACCAAAATAAAAACTTATATTCCTGGCTTTCTTGTTCCATAACGATCTGCCTTGTTAATATCAACTTTTTATGGTAAATTCAACGACTTGTAGTCAATTTTTAATTGAGTATAAATATGATTTATTCTCAATTAAAAATTGATAAAATATTATCAATAAGAAGGCCTCAAAGGCGTCACTGACGATCAAGGACGCTTTTGAGGCCTATTATAAATATTAGTTATTCACAATTAAAACTTGATAAAATAGTATTAATAAAAATATATTATTTATATATAAAGTCATTCTTTTGCTGGTGGTGCCTGAACATAAATTTTAGTTTTTTTTTATTTATGGTTAGTTAGGCTTCTTTTATTTCCTTTATGTTAATTTGTAACCATTAAATTATCTTGCTGTAAAGTTGTGGCAATAAACAATTGAATTGAATTGAATTGAAAAATTGAATTAGAACAACATCGCAGTCTGCTGTCACAAAATCAATTTGAAAAATTTTGCAAATCAATTTGCTAATTCTACAGTCATGATTGAAGCAATCAGTAAATCGAAAACTCACTTAGGAGCAAAGTAAGGCGTGTTTTATTCCTCATTCAATTATTCATGTGCAATGCATAAAATTTAAATTCTGTACAAAAATTATTAAAAATGTGGATCTTAATTCTTGAACTTTTGCACTAATTGAGGATGAATGGAATGAAATAATCTACATTCTTACTCCTAAAAAATTCTCATTTCATTTCATATTATTGGTTCACAAAAATTTCTTTTTCAACATTGCTATTGATATTTTGGAATAATGCTTTTTATCAGATTCTCTATCAACATTTTTGACTAAACTATCTCTTCTAACTTATGGAGATGCTTAATTATTTAATAAAAAAATGTCAACATCATTTCACTTGACTTGATCCACCTCCAGGTTTAAATGGTGATGTCCATTTTCAGGTCTGAATTGAGAATCTACTTCAAAAATCAGTCAATAGAGATCAATCAATCAATCAATAGAGATTAATAGTGATTCAACAGAATAGGTAACAGAGTGAGTCTCTGTGAATCTGCAGCAGAATTTAAGAGACTGATAAAGGTGGAAATTCCTCATTGATTATTAGTTTTGTTTTTATTTTTTTAATTCTGTTTACATTATGTTTAAAAACTTTTGTACAAGTGAAGAGCGCTATTATCTGTAATTTTTGTTTTAAAATTCATGATCTATATACTTCTTTAGTGTATACAGTTGTAGTAATTTTATATATTTTTTCTTTATTGATATTATTTTTTCACATTAATTTAATTGAAACATGTATTTTAGTAAGTTTTTTTTATATATTTTTTCTTTATTGATTTTATTTTTTTCACATTAATTTAATTTAAAACATTTATTTTAGTACGTTTTTTCAAGTATTCATTCCAATTTTTTTCTCATTGTATTAGTGTTGTGATTAGTTAGTTGCAACTCTTAGATCGTTTCTAAGAACATATTTAAATTTAACGTGGCTGTTGTAATATGTATGATTGTGTCATGAGGGCAAAAATGGGATATTTCCTAGTGCCCTTAAACATTTGTATTTTCGATAAATAAATAAATATTTTTGAAAAAATCCCCAAAATACCATTACTACTAATAAGCAGAAGTAGACAGATTCGTGTTTGGTGTGAATTTCTGGGTCCGATTTAATGCAACAGAAGGTCAGCCGATTCGATCCGGCCGGGCCAGCAGAGTTTTTACAAATGAGCAAGTTTGCAATATGATTTTCATGACAGCAGTAGCGAATAGAAGCGATATAGAAGGCGTCAGTAGCAGGAGAACTAATTTTACTCCAGAATGATTGATCGCTTCCGATTTACGAGTTTATTACAACGCGGACGGGCGCTACAACTGCTCTAGACTCATGAGGAGGTATCAAAGGTGGGGAATAGGCAAACCTTCTAGTCGGTATTTCAAGGGAAGCAAGCCTACCAGGAAGGGCTTCAAGGTCAAGTGTTTGAAGAAGCTATTTTATCCAAAAGAATTTTCAGACCATTTTATTGGGAATCAGTAACAATAATGTTATTATTTGGTTTTGAGGTGATTATTATTTAATCAATTTAGTTGATCCAATTAATATTTAATTTATAAAGTAGTTTACTTATTTTATGCTTGACTCACCGTCTGCTTGTATTTTTGTTCAAATCTATATTTTTTAATTGTCATCAAAATTCCTCAAGTAAAAAGAATTATATAATTTTTTTCTCAAAATAAATGATTATTTATTTTAACGCCAGATCACTCGCAAACACAGGCTTCAACCTACATGCGGGAATCTCACACTGTTTTGATCATTCAAACTCTTATCTAGATGGTATAATATGAATGTTTGTTTAAGTATATTATGAGTGAGTACTATGCTTTTCTATTCGTGAGAAATAAATTTAAATTTGAATTTGAATATTCATTTATCTAATTTTCTTGATTATTATTAAATTATTTAATTATGTGACTATTAACAACCAAGGTCACTAATAATAATAATAATAATAATAGCCTAATAATAATAATAATAATAATAATAATAATAAGCGTATGGCTTTTAATGGTGGGGAGACCCTTACAGGTAGTTCCACCTCGCCGTTTGTGCCATGTTACGGGGAACATGGTGGACCCTGACTGTCTGAATTATAGGAGTATGAAATATTATTTTTATGAAACAGAATATAAGTGTAAAAAAAACTCAATTCATTCATATAAAAATTCGTACAGTAACACACGTTCAGGAGAAATAGTGTGAAGACCAAGAATACTTGGAGCTGTTGACAACTCACCGAACTCATACCAGTTACATCGTGCCTATTGTTAGTTTCCCCATACGTCAGAGATGGGATTCCCATTTAAACCAGAAAAAACCAAGTCGAGTTGAAATTTTTTATCCCTTGTATGGAATATCTACAGAAATATTCATCACATACTTACGAGTTTTAAAGTACTAGCCTTGGGTAATTATTAAAATGATTAGGTATTGAACACCCAAAAATAGATACATTTAAAAATGTGTTCAATTTTTTCATCTAAGCTTTGGAATATTTCCTAATATATGCAACAAAGCCATTAATAGGTGGCGTGGACTTTAATAAGAACCCATTAAGCGTGGACTTCCCTACGAAGCAGAAGCAAAATTCAATCGTGGACTTTCCTACGAACTGTTACTTGTATCTGTTACTGTTATCTGTCCAGTAATGTAATTGTTACTGTTATTTGTATGGAGCAGGTGGATGGACTTGAAGTGACATTTCTCACAAAGTAATTTAGGATGGCATATCGTAATTAAGCAGTGCAAATTTCATGCATGGACTTTCTTACAAACAATACACCATGTGCTAAAGTTCTATTCTGTTACTTTTTAACATGAGATAAATACTCAATGAAATAATCCTCCAATGTTGTAGCCCTAAAAACAAATATACAATTATTAGGACTCTCATCCCTATCAACTTCTTAGCTATCTCAATACATCCCTTCACTTACATATTCTGGTATCAAACGTCTAAAACTGGTTAAAAATTTAACTTACTATACTCAGTTTTGAAAAAAAAATCCGAGTAATCAATTCATTCGAATCTCATTTTGAGCGTTTCAAACGTCGTCTTTACTTTTCAATGTACTGTGATTTAATTTAGAAAGAATGAACCTATAACTTTATTTAAATTCTATCTTTCTCCTGTATAACTACAAGTATGTTCCTCGGATAACTGTCAAAAAATGTAGGCTACTGATAGATTCAGATTTTCTGGATATTTGATTTTCTACAGTAGATAACCGGAGAACTCATCAATTTGACTGATTTCGGCAAGAATATAATATCCAATGATTGGTTACTGAGATATTGATGTTCCTGTATTAACGTACTTTTTGGAAATCACTGGGGATGTGAGGATTTGAGAAGAGCGAGGGTTATAATTATTATTGACTTCGGAGATAGTTTACATCAGTATTCGATTACTGTGAACCTTTCTTGATTATAAAAATGAAATCAAACACCGATGCTTATTGAGCTCCGGATAGTAGCCATTGCTCTGAAGTAGCAGTTCGTAGGAAAGTCCACGGTTGAATTTAGCTTCATAGGAAAGTCCACGCTTAATGGGTTCGTATTAAAGTCCACCATATTAAAGTCCACGGAGCCTATTAATAAGCTCCTAAATTCTCCTACTCATAAGGACCGTCATATCATCAGCCTATTCGTAAGTACTTGTTAGTTTAGCCACAAGTAAACTCTCAAATATGGAACTCCTAAAAAGAGACAACATTTTATTTATTTACAGATAATATAATAAATAAAATTATGTTCACAAAATAATTAATTTCCAAATTACTTTTAATGCTATAAATTATGCCGAATTGGATCTTCTTCCTAATTAACACGGAATAAAATTGAATTTTATTAAAATATTATTAAATTCTTTTTCAAAAGTTATACGAGTATGGACGAAGTCCATGCATTTCTTGTAAATATTTCATGACTAATAAAATTCTATTCTATGTATGACAGTGATGTATAAAATTTGGAAAATTATTAAAACTTCAGAGATGTTCATTTTTTATGTAAACTAATAGAAATCAATTAACCATTATTTCATCAATTTTCATCAATAGTTCAAGGACGGAAGCAATTTTTCAATATCTTGCATCTCTTGCTCACATCAAAGTTTAAATCATGAGCCCACTAAGGCACACAACATAAGTTTTTGGAAACTCAAGCAACAAGTACTACGACGTGTACTTGGGCTTGCCGACTAAAACTTGCAATGTCATGGGAATTTGCATAATTAGTTTTCATCTTTCAAGTTTCAGGTCAAAACAACAAGCAATTTTACTCGAGCGACATCGCATCTCATCCGTGTAAGTTCCCTTTATGCGAACAAAAAGGCAACAGATGACTAAAATATGCAACAAGCAAACGAAATCTGTGAAAAGTTGTCTGAAACTGTACTGAAATGTGGCAAATGGTGATTGGTTCAAGAAAATATAGAATATTACAAACCTGGTGAAGCCTTTTGTTTAGATTAGCTATTTTCTTGATTTTCTCAATTTCAAAATAAAATGTCTGGAGATCATTTCGCACAAAACCTGTTCACTCTTCATTTTTAAATAAACGAATTGAATAAAAAGTTCACAAGTTAGTTTTATTAGTACTTGTATTTTTAGTGGGAAGTGATAGCCGTGAGGCGTAGCAGGTATCTGTTCAATCAGATAGAGATAAGCTGCGTTCTCCTGGGAACTCTTTGTAAAGGTGACCAATTAGATTGGCCAGCAAAAAAGACACAGCTCTCTGCTGTAAAATCACTTCCCGGTGGTTCGGAACCCACCTAAAACTGTAGGTCCAACTCATCAATCACCATCATCCAACTCATTAACCACGCACGGGTCTCAGACCTATGTGGGTTTCATCCTCCAAAAAAAATTATATTATATTTATTGTACTTACATTTATATTTAAAAAACGAACTGAATAAAAAATTCACAAACTAGTTTTATTAGTACTTTTGTAATTACTGCAAAACCTCAGAGAAGGGCCTTGCATGGGCCTGTTGCAAACTTGCAAAAAACTTGAGACATTTCAAATAGATTGGATTTTCATACCGTTGTTTTTATTGGATTACGTATGTCATTATCCGAATTGTAATAAGGATTGAAATTAAATTTTATTCTACATGAGATCGTCTATGAAATCGTCACAAATAAAAGCAAACTTTAGTAATAGAAAAATATGAATTTAATTTCAAAGCAGTAATAAAGTATAATTTAATTGTAAACAAGTTAGGTTTCAAGTAAGACATAGAAATGACACAAAATTCATTAAATTTAATTTGAATTAGCCACTATGCAGAACACTCAAAAATAATTATTAATGAACATGCCTAATTTATGAATTTAATAAATGAATTATATTGAACGGCAATGAAAGTAACGGAAAAATGAAATTAAAATTGAGAACTTCGGCACAGGCTTGAACCATGCGTGGACCTTCCTCTCCGGGGATATTCTCCTTCTATTCTAACTTGCTTTGTCCAATTATTGTTTCCATGTTTTTCTTTCTATGAAAATGTACTATTTTTCTGTTCAAAATTTTACCTCTTGTCATATGTCATGAACGAATTGAATAAAAATTCACAAACTAGTTTTGTTAAGATTAGCTATTTTGTTTTAGCAATAACGACAAATACGACAAGTCGTAACAAAGTAGATGTATTGGAAAATTTATCTAGCAGGTAAATTCATGGTGGAATATGAACAATATTGTTGATGTACATCACGATTTTTTTTCAAGGATGAAGCCCACATACGTCTGAGACCTCTGCGTGGTTAATGAGTTGGATGATTGTGATTGATGAGATGGACCTACAGTTTTAGGTGGGTTCCGAACCACCGGGAAGTGATTTTACAGCAGAGAACAGTGTGTTTTTTGCTTGCCAATCTAATCGGTCACCGTTACAAACACGTCCTACGAGAACGCGGCTATCACTTCCCTAAATTACAATAATTTTATTATTGT
Source organism: Conomelus anceps (assembly GCA_948455865.1). Taxonomy (NCBI): domain Eukaryota; kingdom Metazoa; phylum Arthropoda; class Insecta; order Hemiptera; family Delphacidae; genus Conomelus; species Conomelus anceps. The sequence goes on along the minus strand of OX418224.1, from coordinate 43,018,935 downwards.
CTCCAGTAAATTAAAAAATAAACGATAATTTAATTGACCTTTTTCCTATTATATAATTATGAATTTGTTATCATGTAGAATTTCAGCTCTCTTATTAATAGATTTATAGGATAGATTTGAATTATTGTCATATGTATTGCTAATGCACGAGTATATCACGATTAAAATAATTGCCTCTTTTGTAATTTTGAGAAAATAAACGATACTATAATTTGAAATTCATCCTATTATAAGTGAATTTGTTATCATTTTGAATTTCAGCTATCCTATTACTAGAATGATAGGATTAAGATTTCTACAAGCAATTCTTTACAATACAATACAATAGATTTCTACTATATACTTCAGATATGCTGCGTTCTCCTGGGCTCTTTTTGTAAGGGTGAAGGATTAGATTGGCCAGCAAAAAAGATACTGTTTTCTGCTGTAAAATCACTTCCAGGTGGTTCGGAACCCACCTAAAACTGTAGGTCCAACTCACCAAACACCATCATCAAACTCATTACCCACGCACAGGTCCCAGACCTATGTGGGCTTCATCCTCAAAAAAATACAAATATAGGCCTACATCAATACTATTTAGTATTTTAGTTTATAGATTATTAAAATTTAGCTGTTCGTATATGTTATTCCTGTAGGCTACCTATTGCAATAGCTCTCAGCTGTTTGAGCCTTAGATTTAGGAGTAGGATACTCTTAATAATGTCATTAGAATACGTTGGTCTGATCACTCCCACTAGGAAGTTGAAATGATGAATACTGTCAGTTTATTTGCATGGTTGTTAACAATAATTAATAAATTATTGAGGTAGACAACCAACTGATTGTTTGGCAGACACATTTAGGTACAAACAAGATACAATCACTTGTAGTACAGTGAGTAGAACAGAAGCTTTGATCACATGAGCGATAGATAGTCTGGTTCGGACAAGTGCAAATGACCATGCTGGGGGTCGCACGGACACCCGCAGAGATCTGGCGCCAATGTACCCCAGAAGCGGCTTGTGTGAAAGCATGTCAAACTTACACTACGACACTAACTACCTACACTACACTGTAGACGGCAGTGTAGTGTAGCAGCCATTTCTCAGTCCGAGTCTAGGCACTCGAGCAGGCCTCTCAAGAGAATACCGCAGAAAGCTTTCAGCCCTTCAGCCGGCAAGAACAACAAGGCCTACTCAAGTAAGGCACCTAAACAACCCCCTCGCACCACCCCCATCGTACACCCGCAAACAAGCCAAACTAATCAATCGATCACCTTCATCGTCAAGCTTCATCAACTAATGACCAGACGAAAAGCCTATCTATGCCATGGGGTTGGTCATCTTGCGACTACAACGTCGTCCAGTCTCCCGAAATTAGAGGGCCGATATTTTGATGGGATAACTAATTTTTGTACAATCGAATTACAATGAGTTAGTCTGGAGAAGTTAAGCAGGTTTGCCCATAAATAATGGACAAGCTGCTTTCGTGAAAAATTTTGAATCAATGTATAAAAATTAGTATTACTTCCTAGATTGTAATCAAATGAACGATTTAGCTATTTTAGCCAATATAGCAAATAATAAAATGCTAAATCACTGGGGGAACATCCAATTTAGCAAAAAAATGAAATAGGTAAGAAAGTGTTTGAAAATAATTAGTTGATATGAAGTAGATGTTTCAAGAATTTGAATCATTATTTCCAGATAAGGAAGCTTAAATGATTGATGAAATCAGTATTCCTTCCTAGAGATTGGAATAAAATAAACAAATGCTTAAAGTCAATTTAGTCAGTTTAGTAAATCATCTGCTACAAGCCAATTTAGTCAAAAAACTAGGTAAGAAAGTGTTTGAGAATAATAAGTTGATTTGAAGTAGGTGTTCAAGACTTTGTATCTGATATTATGCATATGCAATTGGATAATTATTTCCAGATAGGGGAGACTGGCGGGCCGCTTAGTACAGTTGGTTGGGGCGTCACAACTTCAGCTTGCTGTCGTTTCAGCGGTCGTGGGTTCGAGTCCCGCTCCTCCGTCTGGCATCTATATGTTATCATTTACCTCATTACCCACGCACAAGTCTCGGACTCATGTGGGCATCATCACCAATAAAAAGGTTTACATTATTGATGACCAACGATATCAGTAATCCTTCCTAGAGACTGGAATAATGAAATGAACAACTGCTTCAAGCCAATCTAGATAAAACATAGGTCTAAAAATAATAGATGATGGAGGTAAATGTTTATAGAAGTTGAATCTAATGATTCATGATGCAAATACAGTAGAACCTCTATTACTCGTCACCCACAAGACCGGTACCGTGACGGATAACTGAATAGAAGAATAGTAGAAATGTCAATAAACGTGCTCAGTGCTCTAAAATAAAAATAGTTTGGGAAGTTTGGAAAATAAGACAGTGTATAAAAGGATAATTCAATTTGTATAACTTATAAATATTTATTTCATCGAAAATATACAATAATCAGAGTACAGAACTGTTGTACAATATTCAATTCAATTTATTCTCATTTTTCAACAATTTCACAAAATTAAATATCTTTCTAATTTTCAATAAACAAGAGATAAAAATACAATATACAAAATAGTAAAAACATACATCTAAGTCTATCTTAATGAAATAAAGCTAGCATAAGCATAAGCTTGTGCGCTAGCAGAAGAGGCAGAATATGCAAAGAAATGTAAAATTCTCACTTTTGCAATGACGGATAACAGAAAGTGACGGTTGAAAGAGTGACGGATAATCGAGGTTTTACTGTAAAATGGTATCATTACTTTCCAGATAAAGAAATTGAAATTATTGTTGATTGTTGAAATTGGATTATTCCTCGCTAGAGTATGATATCGAATGAATAACTGCTTCAAATCAAAGTTGTCAATTAAGCCAAATGAATAATAAGACGAAATTGTCACGACCACATTTATTAAAACTTAATGAAACTAGTTTCGGTTGTTACACCATTATCAATCTCAATCAAACTGAATGAGTTTGGTGAATTGATAATGGTGTAACAACCGAAACTAGTTTCTTTAAGTTTTAATAAATGTGGTTGTGACAATTTCGTCTTATTATTCATTATGGATACCTTCCACAATATCACCTTCGCTACTACGAAGAAAATTAAGCCAAAACCTAGGTATAAGAATAATAATTTGATGGAGGTATATGCTTACAGGAGTTGAATCTGATGATTTATGATATTATGCGAATGAAATGGAATCATTACGTTCCAAGGAAGAGATCTTTAGCCAATTAGCCTGAAACATTAGTGTTGTCCACAATATCAACTTGGCCTGAATCCTTTCTCTTTGATTAGATACAGAATTGATCTACACTTCTCGCCACGAAATCAGGCGGCTCAAAGAAATTGCAGTGAGGCAAAAAAAATAAGTGACTGCGGTGACAAATCATGAATATGACTGCTAGCATCAGACTTGTAGACTAGGCAACACGGCACGAGAAGTTAAATTCATTAAGCTACTTTCAAGTAGGAAATCCACTTCCCTATGCAACTGCTTTAAAAGAGAGTTCCATCTATTTTCAAGTTACAGGTGTCACACGTGAGATACATGCCATTTTAAGATTTATTTCCTCTGTTAGTTGAGCCTAGATGTTACAGCCTCGGTTTCACCATTCGACGGGAAGAAAATTTATTCACCGACCAGAAACTAGGCTGTAAATTCTGCAAATTCGACAAACTCCTGGGCACTTTATATTATAGTGTCTCTGGTCCACTCGGCTTGATTTATCGTCTATCGTAGTCGTAGTAGCATCTGCACGTTCTTTACAACTGAAGAGTGTAGCGTGTTATGCACTTTAATCGAAAAGCTCTCCAAAGAAACGCCCATGTAGTTTTCCATTCTGTTCATTCTTCATTGCTTCCGTTACTTCTCCTTCCCTTTCATCACTGTGTCCTACTAGACAGTCTTCAAGTGATAGCAAGGGAGTTGATGTCGGTAGGAGGAGAAGAAGGGAGCAATTGTTGAGAGGGGAGCAAACTCTCCCTAAGATTAAGAGGTCAGGTGTCTTGGTCGTTTGGAGGAAATAACATTCTTCCCGGCTGATGCAAATCGACCAGCTAGATCGGGTTTATTCTGCTTGTCTGCACAACCCAGACAAGCACATTCATTCTTTTCAAAGTCTTCGACCGAAAGAGATAAGGCTGATGATTTCTTGATTTAGGAAGACGGTATTCACTAAACTAGCGTCAGTCAATCTCCTCGGGCCCAGTTACAATGACTGTATTAAACGTTGCTTGGTCCACATTTTCCAACACAATTTTAAATTTGTTTTTGTAAAAACTGTCAGCTATTTAAGATTGAATCTAGCCAATTAAAAAAGGGTAGGTCTACCATCATCATTCACTCATTACTTACGCGAGTAGGCTAATGGTATTTGTATTCTGTACTGTATTATTATGTTTTATTTTAATGTTATAATTGTACATTCAACCAGGGCATTCCAATCTTGAATTAATGCTATGATTTCTTCTAATTTGTACTCTTAATATAATTTTTAATTTCATTTATTGTACTGCTTGGATGTTTTTTATCTGCTGTATTTGTAAAGGAGCAATAATTGTTTCATTTCATTTCATTTGTATTAATGATTCAATGCTCTTGATTCTTCTTATTTCAAGAAGATGATAGTTTCAACAAGAAGAAATGGGTTCAATTCCTAACTTTTGGTGGAGTTTTCTCAAAGTCCTTTTTACATTATCCCAAAATCAGTGATTCCATGTATTATTAAATGAACCTTGTTATCTTGGGAAGTGATAGCCGAGTGACATAGCAGGTATCTGTTCAATCAGAGATAAGCTACGAAGCTCCTGGTCCATCTTTGTAAAGGTGACCGATTGGATTGGCCAACAAAAAGGACTCTGTTATCTGAAATCACTTCCCGGTGGTTCGGAACCCACCTAAAACTGTAGGTCCAACTCATCAATTACCATCATCCAATTCATTACCCACGCACAGGTCTCAGACCTATGTGGGCTTCATACTCCAGAAAAATCTCTCTTGGAATCATTGATTTTGTGAATATAAAATGATCCCAGGTTTGGGGCCATGCTAGCAGCTGATGGAATCATCAGCAGTAGAGATAACCAATCTCAATGCACTTCTCGTGCCGTGTTGCCTAGTCTACAAGTCTGATGCTAGCAGTCATATTCATGATTTGTCACCGCAGTCACTTATTTTTTTTGCCACACTGCAATTTCTTTGAGCCGCCTGATTTCGTGGCGAGAAGTGTAGATCAATTCTGTATCTAATCAAAGAGAAAGGATTCAGGCCAAGTTGATATTGTGGACAACACTAATGTTTCAGGCTAATTGGCTAAAGATCTCTTCCTTGGAACGTAATGATTCCATTTCATTCGCATAATATCATAAATCATCAGATTCAACTCCTGTAAGCATATACCTCCATCAAATTATTATTCTTATACCTAGGTTTTGGCTTAATTTTCTTCGTAGTAGCGAAGGTGATATTGTGGAAGGTATCCATAATGAATAATAAGACGAAATTGTCACAACCACATTTATTAAAACTTAATGAAACTAGTTTCGGTTGTTACACCATTATCAATCTCAATCAAACTGAATGAGTTTGGTGAATTGATAATGGTGTAACAACCGAAACTAGTTTCTTTAAGTTTTAATAAATGTGGTTGTGACAATTTCGTCTTATTATTCATTATGGATACCTTCCACAATATCACCTTCGCTACTACGAAGAAAATTAAGCCAAAACCTAGGTATAAGAATAATAATTTGATGGAGGTATATGCTTACAGGAGTTGAATCTGATGATTTATGATATTATGCGAATGAAATGGAATCATTACGTTCCAAGGAAGAGATCTTTAGCCAATTAGCCTGAAACATTAGTGTTGTCCACAATATCAACTTGGCCTGAATCCTTTCTCTTTGATTAGATACAGAATTGATCTACACTTCTCGCCACGAAATCAGGCGGCTCAAAGAAATTGCAGTGTGGCAAAAAAAATAAGTGACTGCGGTGACAAATCATGAATATGACTGCTAGCATCAGACTTGTAGACTAGGCAACACGGCACGAGAAGTGCATTGAGATTGGTTATCTCTACTGCTGATGATTCCATCAGCTGCTAGCATGGCCCCAAACCTGGGATCATTTTATATTCACAAAATCAATGATTCCAAGAGAGATTTTTCTGGAGTATGAAGCCCACATAGGTCTGAGACCTGTGCGTGGGTAATGAATTGGATGATGGTAATTGATGAGTTGGACCTACAGTTTTAGGTGGGTTCCGAACCACCGGGAAGTGATTTCAGATAACAGAGTCCTTTTTGCTGGCCAATCCAATCGGTCACCTTTACAAAGATGGACCAGGAGCTTCGTAGCTTATCTCTGATTGAACAGATACCTGCTATGTCACTCGGCTATCACTTCCCAAGATAACAAGGTTCATTTAATAATACATGGAATCACTGATTTTGGGATAATGTAAAAAGGACTTTGAGAAAACTCCACCAAAAGTTAGGAATTGAACCCATTTCTTCTTGTTGAAACTATCATCTTCTTGAAATAAGAAGAATCAAGAGCATTGAATCATTAATACAAATGAAATGAAATGAAACAATTATTGCTCCTTTACAAATACAGCAGATAAAAAACATCCAAGCAGTACAATAAATGAAATTAAAAATTATATTAAGAGTACAAATTAGAAGAAATCATAGCATTAATTCAAGATTGGAATGCCCTGGTTGAATGTACAATTATAACATTAAAATAAAACATAATAATACAGTACAGAATACAAATACCATTAGCCTACTCGCGTAAGTAATGAGTGAATGATGATGGTAGACCTACCCTTTTTTAATTGGCTAGATTCAATCTTAAATAGCTGACAGTTTTTACAAAAACAAATTTAAAATTGTGTTGGAAAATGTGGACCAAGCAACGTTTAATACAGTCATTGTAACTGGGCCCGAGGAGATTGACTGACGCTAGTTTAGTGAATACCGTCTTCCTAAATCAAGAAATCATCAGCCTTATCTCTTTCGGTCGAAGACTTTGAAAAGAATGAATGTGCTTGTCTGGGTTGTGCAGACAAGCAGAATAAACCCGATCTAGCTGGTCGATTTGCATCAGCCGGGAAGAATGTTATTTCCTCCAAACGACCAAGACACCTGACCTCTTAATCTTAGGGAGAGTTTGCTCCCCTCTCAACAATTGCTCCCTTCTTCTCCTCCTACCGACATCAACTCCCTTGCTATCACTTGAAGACTGTCTAGTAGGACACAGTGATGAAAGGGAAGGAGAAGTAACGGAAGCAATGAAGAATGAACAGAATGGAAAACTACATGGGCGTTTCTTTGGAGAGCTTTTCGATTAAAGTGCATAACACGCTACACTCTTCAGTTGTAAAGAACGTGCAGATGCTACTACGACTACGATAGACGATAAATCAAGCCGAGTGGACCAGAGACACTATAATATAAAGTGCCCAGGAGTTTGTCGAATTTGCAGAATTTACAGCCTAGTTTCTGGTCGGTGAATAAATTTTCTTCCCGTCGAATGGTGAAACCGAGGCTGTAACATCTAGGCTCAACTAACAGAGGAAATAAATCTTAAAATGGCATGTATCTCACGTGTGACAACTGTAACTTGAAAATAGATGGAACTCTCTTTTAAAGCAGTTGCATAGGGAAGTGGATTTCCTACTTGAAAGAGTACAGAGAGGAAATGAGTAAAAGTTTGAAGAGAACAGAGTACTTGTAATGCACAGAGTACGTTTGAAGAGTATGAAGACAAAATCCTTTTTAGTGTCGACTGAATTTTCAACCATGCTGTGAACAACAATCATTGGTCAGCTGTGAATAGGATGCTACATAAGAGAAGAAATATCACTGAAAATGACTGCGAGGAGTCATCAGTAAATCCCTATGAATGTCTTCAAGTTCAAGTTTTATTCAGCTAGAAGATACAAGTGGTACATATAGCCAAGTCAAATAGATTGAAAAAAAAAAAACAATTACTGTATAAGGTTAACATAACACTTACAAACACAATACACAAAGTTACACAAGAAGGAACAGTTCTTACTTTGAAAGTCAATGAATACTACAAATATGATAATGATAAATAATGAGCTGAATGGAAATGAATTTTATGAAAATAAGGCAGTTTAGTCATATCCTAACGAGATATGGTGTTCCATGGTGCTATGAGTAGCAGACAAAAACTCATCTCTGGAATAAAACGGGTTCTCCTCAAGCCAGGACCTAATTATACTGAGAAATCTCGCCTTAGAAAGGTCTCTAATACGAGCAGGTAAAATTTTTAAATACTTGAAGGCCACCACAGGAAAGCTTTTCCTGGTCTTATTCAGCCTACATCTAGGTATGAATATATTATTTCTAGTTCTTGTTGAATAAACATGCATGTCTTCATTCCTCAGGAGACTTATTAGGCATGTTCGTATGTTCGGCTGTTCACAGCAGATAAAATTTGAAACAGTGTAGAGCAAAGAACGATAACTGTAGAACTAAAGAATATGACTATAAAGAGTGTTTTTCACAGGTATAGAAATTTAAAATAAGTTAATTAACGAATTGTAGTAATGCAATGAAATTGACTTCATTTGGAAGATAATTTTCTGCCAATTTCATTTGAAGAATAAAATTATTTCAAGAATATGGCTGCCGCAGATGGTTTGTAGTCTTAACGGGTGACAAAAGGTCCAATTTTCAAACACTTTTTGTACCATTTAAAGCCATACATCGGCAATAATGTGGCGGTTTTTGTCTTCCCATTTAATTCGTCAATAGTTGTCAACAGTCGGCAATAGTCAATAATTCGTCAATAGTCTGGTCTACACTTATTTCTACACAGATAGGCCATCGATGACAGATGACTTGAGAGACAACATTCGCCGCGTTCGTACCGTTACACGGCCACAAATTCTGCAAAATTGGACCTTTCATACAAGTCAGTCGCGGCAATCACATGTCTGATATTTATTCATATAAATTAGCAGAAAATTACATTTTAAATGAAGTCAAATTCATTGCATTACTAAAATTCGTTAGTTTTAAAATTTACTTCAAAGTTCTAACTTTAAAAAACACCTTTTATAAGCAAAAAATCAATAATAGAAATGAGAAAAATATTAAAGCAATAGCTCTACATTAAGTCATCAATCGAACAAGAAATCAACAAGTTATATTTATTGGCTACATTCAATACTAGGATCACTATTGTTTTCAAAGAAATCTAGGAAAAGAGACATGAAGGGAGAGCGGAATAAAAAGAAAGAGAGGGAAGAGTGTGATTGCGAAAAGAATTCAACTCACGCAGTTTGATTTCATTCTCACAGCTCAGTTGTTGCAACCAAGTGAGATATCTGGGAATTGATTTTTCAGAGATTGAGAATTTATCAGCCAACGAAGAAAGGGTTGCGATGCGTTGAAAGCGAAAGGGGGCGCGCGTCGAGTCATGATCAATAATACGGCAGGTTATTCTCAATGCAAATTAGATGGCATGTTATCGGCAGCAAATTTTATCATACCCGATTTTCAGCTTCAAAAGCTCAAGTAGCGTACTAGCGCTTCCAAACCTTCGTGAACTGGAGCGCAGCCAAAAAGGGTCCAGCTCACTCACTCATGCTTCATGCTACTGATGTTGGACCCTATTCTATAAAATAACCGGTATCAACGCATATCGGCCTCATTTTTCAGGTTCGTCCGTTTCAATGTGGTGTTGATGCCAAACAATATCTAATTATTTCCAAATTTCGTGATAGATTTTGTACACATTTTGTCTGACATGAAAAAATCCCAAAAATACTAGACATTTCAGAAAATGTTACTGCCAATATCACTTGAACGTGCAAGTTGATATTTTTGAACGTACAAAAACGGGCAAGTTTTTTTTTGAAATTCTAAATCAGGTTACTTTCAATGAACTCACAATGTAAGAAAACGATAATAATGATTTTAAACACAAATATTTACTTTAAAATTTTTTAAAAAGTCATTAGTTTTCTAATGCATAGACGTCAGACAATAATGGACAAGTTTATGGGATTTTTAGTGTTTTATGATATATAACTATCACTTCAAATAAAATCATATATGATCATCATACATCATCTTTCTAACAGATTTAAAGAAGCTAAGATGTTGCTTGGATAGGAGACTGTGGTAGCACTAGCAAGACGTTATGTTAATATTGCTCATAAAATATGCTCAGTAATATTAACATTGATGAAAGCAAACATCAGTTTTTATTCAAACTGTTACTTTCCTCATTTTTATTTCCTTCTATATTGATTTCCTTGACATGAATGGATCGGGGAGATAGAACTACTCGGAATCGGAAGTGTACCGCTTTCTAGAAAATAATATGATAATCATAAAAACTATGCTAGGAAAAAGAACTATTAAGGCATTGAGATTTATTGCATGAGTCGATTTCAATGCTTTAAGAGAAGGGAAGTCTTTTAATTCAACATATCATAAATAAATGAGTTCTATACGTTTTTTACACTCTATAAAAATAAAGTTTCCACTGCACAAATTCCATCAGCATTGGATCTAAATTTCAAATTTTTCACTTACTTTGTTTAAATAATATTGCATTGAAATTCACTCACGTCTGAAACTAAGCTAATTAGAAACTATATAAATCAATTTCAAAATTAATGACCCAACAAGGGTCTTAGTGAACCCGTACGATTTGTCAAATTTGAAACGAGATAAAAAGATTATAGTAGTATTTATTAGTAGTAGAAAATATTACGAATTATTAGAATTCCGTTCAATTTATTAAGGGATAGCTTCAATTTTTCCTGTAATTTATTGTTTATAGGATTATTTTTTTTTCAAATAGGGCAGTGAAATTATTATAATTTTATAATGACTTGTGACAGTCATAGTTTTTCTATTTTATGATGTTTAATGAATACTTTTTTTGTTCATCAACTTTATTATTTCCTTTGTAAGCTTATATTGTTTTTTTAAAGGCATTCACTACTACAGTATTATTTTTATAATTCCCATTCATGATTTTTGAAGAGAAATGCTGTTAGTTAATAAAGGTAAGGGGATATTCTTTGAACTTTGTACATTTCAAAAAAAGTGATGGCGTCTTTTTTAAAGAAGGAAAGGTTTGATTCATGTTGTGGAGAGGAAATGCGGTTGAGGAGCCTGAAGCTCGGTCAGGTGGAGATCTACTCGTATAAACAACAACCCCGCATATCGGAAACATCTGAATCCATTGCGATCGAATTTTTGTCAAACATTTCTACAAACACAGACTCACATACACCCCAACGCGCATGAGCAGCACGATACCATCTAGGGCTGCTCGCTACGAAAATAGAACTGTGTCCTTGGAAAGAATCGCGTCTACTTATTTTAAATCTATGATAATCTCAAGTCTAATCTCTGCATTGGTATCTGCTTGGATCAGAAGCCAAAGAAAAAGTCAACATTTGCGAACAGTTGTTGCACTTGGCAGTCAAAAATGATTTCGAATTGTATTAACAGCAAGAAAAAATATCAATTGAAAATTTGGGCGACAAGAAACTATAAATCAGAAGAAATAAAACGTCACTGACAGTGTGTTATAAAGAGCAGTTATAGTAGAGTAGTAGTAGGGAGGACTTGTTTCACTCATGAATTTTTACTAGGAAGATGATTAAATATACAGTAATAAAAATTATGAATTTTTTTGAGGATGAAGCCCCCATAGATCTGAGACCTGTGCGTGGGTAATGAGTGAGATGATGGCGATTGATGAGTTGGACCTACAGTTTTAGGTGGGTTCCGAATCCCCGGGTAATGATTTTACAGCAGAGAACAGTGTGTTTTTGCTGGCCAATCTAATCGGTCACCAGTGGCGTAGCCAGGGGGGGGGCCCATGAGGCCCGGGCCCCCCCCCGAAATTTCAGAAATAAGAAATTCTCAAATAACTAATAGATAAGGACTTATTAAAGCCGAAGGGTTCTATCTGTTTTGTTGTATTATAACGAACTGATTACAGAAACCCTGTTGTGTAATGGAATATAGCTACAGTTAAAGTCAGATTAATACATTTTTCAAATTTTTCCTCAATATTTACTCATATAGAAACTTGTTAGGTGCTCAAATGGATAATTTTGATTTAAAATGAGCTACGAAATCGAATAAAACATGTTAGAAAACTGTGACTACCATAATTATTTATTTATTACATTAAATAAAATGCAATTTTCAAGTTTGAAGTGGATTAACTTTGTTAATTATTGATAAATCACATTTTTTAATAAACTCATCTTGTAGAAAATTTAGTTTTGAAGTTAAAATTCAGTATAACCCACTAGCCTGAACGCACCCAAAGTTCATAAAATCGGGATTTTATAAATTAAAACACACAAATAAATGCAAGTTCTATGCAAGCGTGTAAAATCCGGGAGTTATGATAAAAAAATTCCGATTTCATGAACTTTGGGTTGGGTGCGTTTTAGGCTAATGACATAAATTATATGAAACTTATAATAATTCATATTAATTTTGAGATTAAGTACATAAGTTAAGTATGATTAGTTCCAATTCAAGGGTTTTGACTCAAAATAGTCACAGATATCGGTGTATCAAACTTTATCATTTCAAACCTGGCCACCTAGGTTCTTGGGTAGTAATTTTTCAAAACTTTCTTTTTCAAAACCCTCCTATACCCCAGACCTTGGTGAGCCTGGCTAAGCCACTGCCAACACCCCCCACTTGGTAGCCCCCCCCCCCCCGTAATCTAATCCTGGCTACACCACTGTCGGTCACCCTTACAAAGAGAGCCCAGGAGAACGCAGCTTATCTCTATCTGATTGAACAGATACCAGCTACGGCTCACCGCTATCACTTCCGTAATCGAAAAAAATAATAGAGAAAACTATTAATTTTTCATCATATTTTATAAAAGACCTTTGCTATGGGAATTCAATTACAGTACAATCTATCCTATTAGTCTCTTTCATAGAGTACTTGCTACCATGCCTTTCAATACTCATTCATGTCATCTTCCATTAAAACTCTGATACAAATAACTTCCTGAATTGAAATTGAATCAGAATAAGAGATTGGTTTTGAATTTTAATTGTTACAAGATGGATTTCTACAAGATGAATTTCCGTTTGAAATAATGAGCTTTCGAAGGCCTGTATTACACTATGCTGAGCAGAGATGTAACGCGATTGACTGTGAACTAAAATGTGATGTGACGATGTAATAACAATAATTGTATTGTTTGTGACTTGTCACAAATAAATGTTTTGACTTGACCCACAAAAAACTAACAAGATCAAGCTCTAAGATTTTTAACAAATTTGCATGTTTCAAAGGTCCTTGTACTTCTTACTTCATATATAACAGATTGTAGCATAATATTATCAGCAGAAGTATTGAGATTTTCAACAAATTTCCATGTGTCAAAGGCCATTGTACCTCTTACTTCATTTCTAACAGATTCTAGCACAATATTATCAGCAAAAGTAAATTTCCATGTTTCAAAGGCCATTTTACCTCTTACTTCATTTCTAACAGATTCTAGGACAATATTATCAGCAAAAGTATTGAGATGTTTAACAAATTTACATGCTTCAAAGGTCCTAGTACCTCTTACTTCATTTCTAACAGATTCTAACACAATATTATCAGTAAAAGTATTGAGATTTACAAATTTTCATGTTTCAACGACCCTAGTACTCCTTACTTAATTTCTAGAATAATATTGAGTAAAAGTAGATGAGATGGTTCCCTCTTTCCCCCACCACAAAAAAAAACAGCTCATCCGATCTACCCCACTTGAAACAGTTGACTCTATTGGAATAGCCGATTCACGAATCTATTGATAAATACCAAGTATTGGACGATATTCGGCTTCTGTAGTTTCCTACAGAAGACAGAAACAAAATAAGCACTCACGTCATAATTTGATTTCCTGTCACAATTTGATTTTCTTTAAAATTATGAGACAAAATTTCCAACTGACAAGAATTGAAACTACCGGTAATTGAAGGGATTATTGGTTTGAAAGACTCTGTTCTCTGCTGTAAAATCATTTTCCGGTGGTTAGGAACCCACCTAAAACTGTAGGTCCAGCTCATCAATCACCATCATCCAATTCATTACCCACGCACAGGTCTCAGACCTATTTGAGCTTCATCCTCCGGGAAAAACATTGGAAGTCAAATACTATGAATAGTGCTGTTAAAATACATTGTTCAACTCACCATTCAGTAGCTGGAGGTCAAGAAAGGCAACAGGCAATTGATTCCAAACATTGCACAGCATCAAAAGTAGAGAACTGGAAAGAAAATTAAGGAATGTATTAGCTAAGCATAAACTGAAATACGATTTTTTGTAAAAATAGTTTGTAATAAAACTGTGAATTAATAGAAAAATAAGGAATGTATTAGCAGAACATAAACTAAAATACGATTTTTGTAAACAGCTTGTAACAAAACTGTAAATTAATGAAAAAATAAGGAATGTATTAGCAAAACATAAACTGAAATACGATTTTTTGTAAATAGTTTGCAACAAAACTGCAAATTAATAAAAAAAAAGGAATGTATGAACAAAGCATAAACTAAAATACGATTTTTTGTAAAAATATTTTGTAATAAAACTGTGAATTAATAAAAAAAAATTGAAAACGACATTTGGAAGCTAATGATGTAATTCAATTCATAACATAAATTTAGTTAGGTAGGATTTTAATTTCCTACAACTGGAAATTTTAAGCGAGTACCTCTCATTCTGCTCGGGAAACCCAATTTTAAAAGATGGAAGATTCTCAGAAGAGGAGTGTAAGATGATTATTGACAACTAATAATCTTAATGTAAAAAATCCTCACAAGGATTACAAAATCATGATTCTTATAAGCTTCTCATCTTGTTTGGTGGGAAAATATGTACTAATATCCTGATCCAACTTCCCAAATTGCTTCTAGGATTTGTAGGCACGCTTGCTTAGTTGTAAGTAATCCAATGAGACAGAATATGTAAATTTATGCATGCATGTAAATGTCTTCTCTTAACTTTGTCCTAAAAAAATGTAAGAAATGAATAAGTCATCAAATGCTGGGATTTCCAACAAGCCCACAATAATTACTACATAATTGGTTGGAGGAACCACTTTCTTCAAAATGACGTTCATTTTCTTCAACGTTAAGACTAATTCTGTTCATGAATTTCCAACCATAAAGGACTCCTACAATCTCAAAAAAAATCATAAATTAAAAAAAATTACAAGACTTAAGGAAAATGTACTGCAATAATTATCAGCAACATTATCCAGTGGCAACGAAAATCCAATCTTTATACGGCTGGAATAGCAGTACAAAACACTCAGCACACTGAGAGTTGAAAACTTGGCAGAATATTTCACAACCTCCTACCCGTTGTTAATGAGGCGTTTCATGCTCATTTTTATTAGAGCGATTACAAGTTTTAGCTATGATTCGAACTCTTTGACCAAAAAGTTTTTCAAATTTTAATTTCTCCAACACTTTTCATGCTGGAATGAATTAATTTTCATAAGCATTTTAATATAATTTGAGGATGACTCAGGTCTGATGAACAAGTTTTCAGTGTAGTTCATAGAAAATTATCGGTTTGAGAAGGGCGAGGTTTATTATTTATGAAATTTATCAAAATAAGTCAACGTGTCCTGCTTTCTTAAAAAATTAAAACATTGGGATATTAAGAGGCATCAATAATGCTTTTGGAGAAAAAATGCGTTTCATTTTCCACTGTTTTGAACTTATTTTTTTAGACTTATGGAAACGGGGGTTTTTACTGTAAATAAACATTGCCTTGGAATTGATCTGAAAATTAGACCAACTTTTCTGGATTAGGTCGGATATTCTCGAGTTTATTAGTCTATATTAATTTATACGCTTGAAAATTAGACCAACTTTTCTGGATTAGGTCGAATATTCTCGAGGTTATTAGCCTATATTAATTTATACGCCTGATATGAAGTTAAAATTTGAATGTAGTAGAGCAAATTTTGGTATGTTTTTGCATAAAATGGTATGATTTTCATGTTTATTGGATGACAAATAACAGCATCCAAAACAGTAAAATGAAAACGCTTATTTTCGCCCCATCACTGCCTCTGAAATCTGACTACCACAGCAATTTGATATTTCTCTGTATGTCCAAGACAGTAGAAAAAAACGCTTATTTTTGCCATTACATTGCCTGCGTGCCCCTATAATCTTACTCTACCTCAGCAATGTATTACTCACTTCAATTTATTCTCATTCAAACAACAATTCATAATGACACAAGTAGACAATACATTTCTCAATAAACTTATAATAAATACCATTACAATATTAAAAAATACAATGATCTTAAGCCTATCATATATGAGTTAAAGCTAGCATAAGCATAAAGCTTGTGCGCTAGCAGTGAGTTGAAATATTTTATTTTTTACACTTATTATCTATCAATACCATGAACTTATTATGACCTAAATTGTAAAATGGGAAAATATAAATTGTTTCCCTCTAACCAGGAAACTTGCAAAAGCAGATTTCAGTGAGCAATTATTATTATTACTATTATCATCATCATCATCATCATCATTATTATTATTATTATTATTGTCGATAGAACTCCCAAGAGGAAGACGATAAGTATTCAATGACTAGTGGTGTATGGTATTTATTTTTTCTTCTTCTTATTATTATTATTATTGTTCTTACTTGCAACCAAAAGAAGGACAGACGCAAGAAAATGATAAAGAGGAACAATAAAACATTATGCCTCCAAATATCAAATAGCATGACAAATAGAGACAAATAGCATTGGATTATGCCTCATATGTCTTCCAATAAGATTACACTCAATAAATGAAACAGCAGAAGGCACCTGAAGAAAGATTTGTTGTTGAAAAGATAGTTTTGTAATAATCTTTCAGTATTTTCAGAGACAACACCCGATCGCGTTTCACCTTGTACTTTGAAGACACCTACAAATCTCAAGAGATTGCCGTTCAACCTCCCATGTACATGTACGAGTGAGGAGTGAGGAGTGAGTGAGCTAGCAGCACTCGAGTTGAGGATGAGATGAAAAAAGAGAGAGAAATTTATCTTGTCGCCTCTCATCTCAGCGGGATACAACACGAGCCCAGGAAACGCTGCTGTAGAGCCATTTTTCCAACTCGACGAAGTACCTGCCGTTTCCCTAGCAAAAGCCTGTGTCAAAATGCTGCTCTTTTTGCGACGCTGAAAATTTATATCCGTTCTAAGCATTGTGAGATTACCCTGTGCAGGTTATCCGGCGATTCATAGCTGAAAACAATTCACATTTCTTACGCAGTCAGATGCTTCAAGGCAAAGTGAAATATTCTGAAAGTGGAGACGCAGACTCTCAGAAGATTTCAGCATTATTATTAATCCTATACTACCTATGTTGCAATAGCTTGCAATACTTTGTTGCTATAGGCTTCAGCCTGGCGACAATTGTCAATAAACAATCTATCTATCTATGTTGATCTTCATTCGATCAGTCAAAAAATATTGTAATATTGTAAAATATTGTAAGTAAAGAAAATGTGATTTCTAACTTCATCCTACACTACCTATTTTGAGGTTTATTTGATCAGCCAGAAAAAATGTAAACATGGCCTATTCTAAAGGTGAAAGCATAGACTACGAACTTTTAAGCATTATCATTCATTTTTTATTTATGAATACAGTAATAATGCTCAAAAGTTATTAGTCTGCGTTTTCTCTTTTAGAATATTCCATGTTTTCATTTTTTTTTCTGGCCTCATAACCTCAATAAAACTCAGAATAGATACTAACGCTGTAGTATAGGATGTGTAGGAGTATAGTAGTATAGTAGTATAAGATGAAGTTAGAAATCACATTTTCTTTACTTAGAATACTTTTTGGCTAAGTTGAGCATCAATCGATCTGCCAAAAATATTGAAAGTACAGAAAGAGTAAATTCTCATTTCATTCTATATTACCTATTCTAAGTTTTATTTGATCATACAGAAACAAATTAAAACAACGCAGAGTAAACAGAGTATAACTTCTAAATTGAAAATGCCTTGTTCTACTAGAAACAACACTTTGGCGAAATGGTTGGCGTACCTAGAAAAACTAAAACAAAGTAGAGTAGATAAAAGTTGATTTCTAATTTGAAAATGTCTTCTTCTAAACAAGACTGTTGCGGCCTAGACTCATATTCCGCTGTGTCCGTGCACAATTTTTTTTTTGGCCTGACATTTTTTTGAGTTGAATCATTACATCACCACTTCAACCACACACATGCTTCAAGCTCATGTGAGAATCATCCAGCTATCTCGTAATTATTTTCTATAATGCATAACAACGATTTCATTATATAACGGTTCTACAAGAATTAGAAAATAATGGTTTTTGAAAGATGGAAGAACTATTGAAATGAATTCCGATTTTCTTTTTCTTCCATACGGGTATGTCATCGTTAAGTGTTTTATTTCTTGTAACATTAGACTATACTGTTTCAATAATCTCAAGCATGGAAACAATTATTAAATACATCTATGGAAAGGAAAATCTGATTATTCTCCATTGTAGAGAGATTGATTGATTTATTTATTGTTATAATCTCACTTTGCCAGGTCATGAAAGACTTATGGCAAACAAAGCTCCTACTTCACCAACTGGCTGGTGAGGCTGGGTAGAGGTCAGGTTAAGCAGCTAATTGCTCTGATAACTGGACATGGCCACTTCAGGAAACATCTCCACACAATCGGACTCAGAAATGAAAATCAGATGTGTAGGCTTTGCAATCAGTCTGAAGAGACTGCCAAGCATATCATACTGGATTGCGAGAGACTCGGGGCAAGGAGAATGGCTCTGTTTGGCTTTAAGCAACCAGGTGATGAATGGGACGTTAGCATAGGGAAGAAACTCCTGGATCTTGTAAAGGGCACAGGTATTGGTTTGCCTAACTAACGTACTAGGGACACACAATAAGCTTCGGTTGACGTGTGAGGATCTTTGAATCTTCTGGATCTTTGAATCCGTCCCTTCAAACATAACATAACATATAGCAAACATAAAATATCAATTATATTTTACAAGAAATTATAATACAATAGAAATTGAATATTATGGAAGAGGAGAAAAAAAATTTTCTTTGAGAATAAATGAAAAAAAGCAACTTGAAAAAATCAACTGATGTGCATTGAAAACATACATCGATACATCAATCAAACGGAAAATCGGATTATTCTGCATTGTAGAGATAGCGAGAGAGGGATTTCAACACAAGACTATTACCTATTAAAGTAATAATTAGCAGGTAAAATTATAGCTGATGTAAAGATTTTTTTTAAATATTATGATTTATTCCATCAGAGAATGGAGTGAGGCATCGCCTCTGAGTCAATAACGTTAAGGTCAGGCCGATTCACAAGCCAACCGTCAACAAAACTGGAATCTAGCAAAAGTGAGAATAAAACAGCTGACTGCAGACTGAGGG
This sequence comes from Conomelus anceps, assembly GCA_948455865.1. Lineage (NCBI taxonomy): Eukaryota > Metazoa > Arthropoda > Insecta > Hemiptera > Delphacidae > Conomelus > Conomelus anceps. The sequence continues at coordinate 42,999,413 of OX418224.1, read as the reverse complement.
ATGACTGTGACCTAGAAAGTAACACATGTGGCATGATGTCCTTCCTCCCTATTGGCCACAGCTGTCTGACCGGTAGGCGTTTGTGTGGAGCTTCAATTCATTCTCTCGTTGAATAAAAAACTTACAAAATGAGCTTCAGCCTAAATTTCTGTTGATTTTTTCTATCAGTGATAACAAAAAAATGATTGATATTGGAGAGGTCTGGTATTAAACTGTATAAAATGACTACGACTGTAAAAAGAATTATGAAATGACAATAAAACTCCTCTTTCCAGGAGGAGAAGGAGAGAAAACTGGAGAGCTCTAGAAATGTTACGAGCACGTGGAGGGTTTTTGTGAGTGATAAAAGAGAGGGTTTAAACCAGAGAGAAACGAAAGTCAGGCTTGTTGATTAACAAAGTGTTGGTTGTCCCGCATCTGACGGGAGCCCCTCCATACCCCTCTTCCATAATACCCCCCCCCCCCCCTCCCCAACCAAACACATTTCGTGGTAGGGTTGTGCATAAAACAACACTTCTCTTTTCACCAATATAACGTGGCAGGGCATCTCCATTAACTGCATTCAAAAACTTTTTGATACGCGGCAACCCTCTGTAGAATGTTTAGCCTCGTCCTTTCTATTTCAATCCAGCCATCCTTTAAGCCACTCTCCTTCCTCATCTACACTTTCTTTATTATTCGTCTGCCTTTTTAGGCGTCTTCCCGGCTTTTCCTGTGGTTTTTCTCTTTTCTCTCAGCTAACAATAAGCTTTGCCTTCACCATTGCGACTCATTTTCTTACTCGACATTTTCTTGTCATTTTTCTGCCATAGAAAAGCAGAAAATCTGCAAAAAGGCCGGTGGATCCTGACGAATACAAGCCAGCCGCCTTCTCAATTAAAGTGAGCTACATCAACATGGTACGACGAAAAAGCGTGGCACGCTGCTAATAAAGAACACTGTTTTTACGCTCCATCACCCCTTATTAATTCTGACACCACGAGTTACAAAGGGAAAAGTATAACTATATACCTCGAAAAGTCTCAGCACACATTCTAAACATTGTAAGAAAAAGGAGAAAACTCTAAAATGTATCTATAATGTAATGCATCTATATAGAAATATATATCTTCATTCTATCTCTTTGGGTATAAAGCTTAGATTGGTATACGCATTTATAGAAAAGATTCAACGGATATAGGATTCATGTGAAATACAAGCATGATAAGACTAATTTGTATGACCACACATTTCTTCTAGCAACATGTTTTGCATTTTTCGGCTCAAAAGTATCAATCAAAATTAAAAATTATAAACTCTATTTCAACTTTTTTTAGTGGTTACTTTTTAGGGAAGTGGTAGCCGTGAGTCGCAGTATAGGTATCTGTTCTATCAGATTATGATAAGCTAAAACCTCCTGGGCCCTCTTTATAAGGGTGACCGATTAGATTGGCCAGCAATAAAGACTTCTCTGCTGTAAAATCACTTCCCGGTGGTTCGGAACCCACCTGAAACTGTACGTCCATCTCATCAGTCACTGCCATCCAATTCATTACCCACGCACAGGTTTCAGACCGATGTGGGCTTCATCCTCAAAAAAAGAAGTGACCTCACAAAATAAAAAATAGCCTTTGTGTAAAAGAAACTGGGTCGTTTTTTCAAGTGCAATTTTACAGTAGGCTAAACTTAATTTTTTGAGAACTAACCTACGAAGTTTCGCATAATGTTGCCTAGTCAAAATTTGTGACTGCAACTTATTGTAATTTTGTCTTAATGAATAAAAGTAAATTTTCATTCATAGTTTAGTAGTGCGGAAATACGAGAAAATACCACGGCTCTTCCGTATTTTGTCCTAGGATTTCATACGAATACTACATATTCAAGAAATAAAAAACATTCAGAAACAAAACGAGGGCGGCAAAGGTTAAAAGAAAAAGTACAGCATTATTGTAATTCTTTTTAGTGACGTAACACATGGGCACAAATAAAAGAGGCTTAACACAGTAAGTACAGTACATAGCTGTATTCTGAGCTAAAATAGAAGTAAGTATCAGTTCATAGTGGCAGCTTCGTATCTTATTCATCCCATTCCTTGCGCAATCCTCTGAACTCACACACTCCTCAAACAAACGCACAACTATTCACTCAAGAATGTTTTCCAATTCCATTCTCCACGTTCACTATCTCTCCCATATACCTCTTTATCCAACTTACTCCATCAATCTCGTTTATCCACTTTTTTTATCTTTGATTTCTGTTAATGCTAGCGCAGTTACCCAGATCCCATTACACCCGCCAATGCTTCTTGTCACCCTAATAGAAGAGCTGAAATTATCTTTTTTGATGAGAATCCGATATTCTTATCAGATTATCCAACAAGAGTATGCTATTAAGCTACTAAGCTCAATGATCTTTAAATGAGTCCAATGAGCATTATTTGGTCATAAAGACTAGACTGAATATTGTCTACCAACATTTAATCGTTTAAAATAGTGGGTTAATTTAATATAGGTTATCTATTAGAAGGGCTGCTGGTACAAACTGAAGGTCAAATTGTGTGTTCACATTTTTGCTGTAATGAGGTTCACCCTACCACTGCAAAACAACTGCAATGATCAAGCTAAAGCGATTAGGAAAGGCTTAATAAGGTTCGTTTTTGCGACGTTGAAATCCTGCAGAGGTTTACGACTGAAATGTACAAGCATTCATGGTGAAAAGGAGGGGGTAGAGTTTGGGAGGGGGCAAATATTGCCCCCTACACTCGCTACCCGGACATATAACGACTAAAGAGCGGGGCGAAGAGATCCAAGGAGGAACGCAGCAATTATGATCAAAGTTGATGTTTTCCTTTACCGAGTTTTATAGGTTGCAGCCGGTCTCAGACTTTAATGCACATGAAACGACATGCCATGCCATGTGCCTTTGCAAGGCGGAACGCGTGTTTTACATTATTTCCCTAGTTTGGCTCGATCCCGTATCCTTCAGCATTTTATGTACAATTGTGAAGTATGTGTAAGAGTTATTTCTTTCTATAAATTATTTTACAGTATTTTATTTTTCAAAATATTCTGTGTTGTCCATGGAACTCACCTCCACACGCAGAAATCTTTTATATGGTATTGACTGTGTAAAATGATGTAATTGTGTATTTTTAGAATAAAAATTATTTGAATTTTGAATTTGTCAAACAGCCTATAAAAAGCTTGATTAAGATTGCTGTACATCTTGAATAAAGTGTTTTCTATTGTAATCGAATCTGATTCATAATGCAGGGATGATAATATTATGAGAAATAGATATAGATATAAATAAAAATAAACTTTCAATTAAGTGGAGTAACAAACTTGTTTTTGGAAACTTGAAAGACCCTACTACTCTACTATAAACAACCAGATACTTTTAATGCGAAAGAGCGCTAGAGGAGAGCAGCATCATCTCTAGCTACACAAGTGTAGACTTGACTAGACTAGTGAATGAAGTCTAAACTAGTGTGGAAAGAGACTAGATTGCTATAGAAGAACGCTGTATCGTGATAAATATCTACATTTTGAAAGAGGTTTGAAATAAGATGGTGCTTTAAATAATGGTGCTTTTAAATTCAAATGTCATTACAGTATGTACCTAACTTGCACAGTTCTTTGAAGTTTACAATATAATTGTTATTAAAAATAAAACTATTAAAAGAATGAACTATTTTATTTAAATAATTGGAGTTCTGGGACCAGTTTTAACCCATGTCATTTGCTCTACATCAGCCGTTGCTGAAGATGGAAAAAAAACAAATAATTTAAGTTTTATCCGTGGTTCAGAAAAATGTGCACAGCATGGAAGCTCGTCACGAAATTTATTTATCTATTCATTCATTACAAAACACAGGTGAGCAAAAATACAACATGCACAGCCCCCACTACTGCTTTCTTTACAAATTTTTTCAACTGAAAAATCCAAATGTTAGGTTACGTCCAAGTTTAACTGAAAATTTCACTTTGAAGTACATTTACTGATTCTTTCCAAATTAATTAAAAGTTCACTCTAGAAACAAAGCACTAAAACTGAAACAAAGAAAGTAATGTTTGGGAAGCAATAGCCATGAGTCGTAACAGGTATCTGTTCAATCAGATAGAGATAAGCTACGAACTCCAGGGCCCTCTTTGTAAGGGTGACCGATTGGATTGGCCAGCAAAAAGGACTCTGTCCTCTGCTGTAAAATCACCTCCCGGTAGTTCAGAACCCACTTAAAGCTGTGGGACCAACTCATCAATCACCATTTCATTACCCAAGGATATATATTTCATATATAGTCGGCGTAGCCGAGTTGGCTTATCGCTGGTCTGATAAGCCAACCAAAGGTCCTGGGTTCGATCCCAGTTGAGTACAAGATATTTTTCTCGAGCCACTCCCGTGTTTCGGAGGACACGTTAAGCCGTCGGTCCCGGTTGCATATAAAAAAAATCAGTCGTTAAAAAAAACGGCGAGGTGGAACTACCCGTAAGGGTCTCCCCACCACGAAAAGCCATACGAATTTATTTTATTTATTTATTTCATATATCCAATTTATACCCACGCATAGGTATCAGCTATATGGACTTCATCCTAAAAAAGTGGATATAATTTTGAATTTTTTTCAGGATTTCAGAGCCGGAATGAGAAGATAATTATAATATCTTGAGCGGTGTACTCTAAGAATATAGCCTATGACAGAACTACTAGAACATCCTTAGATAAGAAATAAAGATTATATAATTCAATTCAATTCAATTCTTTATTTCCACAATAAAATACAAAATTACAAAATATATAAATATACAATTGTACAGGAAATATATATTTCCCACATGGACTCTAGATCCGTGCGTGGGGAAAGAATTCTTATCCTAATATAATTATAAAAGAACTGCAGAAATAAGAAATTGTAGTCATTAATACAATATTTGATAGATTAAAACAACAATATGGAAATTCTTAAAGAAGAAAATATAATTCGACAAGGAATTAGTTTTCTTAAACTAGTCCGAAGTATATAGTGGTCTGGGTTTTTCATAATACAGTAAGTAATATTCACAAATAATTTTTCAGTTAAGTCAATGAGTGCTGCATCGCGAAAGAGAAATCAACTTAAAGTTTCAGAATAGGCCTAGAAAGGATCTTTCACATGTAGGGTGAGTTGATGAGAGCTTCAGAAGCCTCTCGGCCGATTCCTAGCAGCCAGGCGACTACCTTTTTTTTGTACACAGCGACACTGCGTCCCTCAGCCTCCTGTATTTGAAATGGAAGGTTACGATGGAGCAGGTGAACCATACGGAAAGGGTTACTGTTAACAGATGTGAAGGTAGCTCTAGGAGTGTCAAATCCAAAATTCAATCTGTGTCTGGTTGGGTAATTGTGTAGCAACTCGGTAAAAATTTCTGTTTTGTAAGATTTGGTAAAAAGTAGGAGAGTTTTTATGTATATTTGTCTGATATCGAGGACTCGGAATTCAGAGAAAAGTTGATCGGTAGGAAATCTTAGCGGTTTATTTAGAATTATTTTAATAAGAGATCTTTGTGTGACAGCTAAAGGTTGTAGCACGGCGGCCGAGACTCCCCCCCACGCCAGTATCCCATACTGGAGCATCGACTGCACGTAGGCAAAGTAAACAGACCTGCATTGACCCACAGTCAGCACCATTGCAAGCTGCGAAAAAGCGTACATAAATTTTCTGAGCCTTTTTTTGACTTCCTGAATGTGTGGAGCCCAAGATAACTTATGGTCGATTACTACCCCTAGATATTTGTACTTATCAACACGCTCAATTACATTGCAGTTGCAGGTCACCGACCGCAGGTCACCACAGGTATGCAGGGACAGTCTTCTCGGAGCAGGGTCACTGTTATTTCTGAAAAAGATTGGTATATGTTTTGTTTTATCAATATTTAATGTTAAGGTGTTCTGATCGAGCCAGCGCTTGATTCTGACCAAATCTGCCCCCGCCTGTTCATAAGCCTCATTCCATGTGCAGCCGGACGACACCACCGCCGTGTCATCAGCGAAAAGAAACAACTTCCCCTCAGTCGCCACCTTCTCCAAATTATTAATATATATTAAGAACAGGAGCGGTCCCAGTGTACTTCCCTGCACCACCCCATAGTCGATTCCAGTTTCATCACTATCAATTCCATTTATGCTTACATATTGTAAGCGGTTCTCCAGATAGCTTATGAACCACTCCAGCGATCGGACGCCAATATGTTTTAGTTTAAGTATCAACTTACGGCGATCTATGGAATCGAATGCTTTAGCCAAGTCCAGGAAAGTAACCAGGACACGTCTCCCGTCTCCAATTTCAGCTGATACGTATTTTGTAAATTCAAAGAATGCATGAGACGTGCTTCTGTCTTGTCTGAAGCCAAATTGGTGATCAGATATTATTTTCTCACGCTCAAGATAGCTAGAAAGTTGTAGTTTTACACATTTTTCCAGAATTTTTGATAGGGTGCATAGTAGAGAAATCGGTCTGTAATTGGATGTTAAGTTTTTTTGTCCTGATTTATAGATTGGCACCACTCTGGCTACCTTACATGGTGTAGGAAATGTTTTTGTATTGATGCTAAGATTTACTATATGAAGCAATGGAGTAATTATTGCATCAATATTGTTTTTTATAAATTTTGAGGGTATTTTATCCCAGCCGGGTGCAGAGTTGCCCCTGATGCTCGTTACCACCTCAGTCAGCTCGTGCCGTGTTACTGGCCGCAGCCAGAACTCAGAACCAGCGGCATGGTCAGCGTCGTTCACCTCAGGTGGTCCGGCGGGGTCGAGAGCCTCAGCCAACCGGCGACCGACACTGGCAAAGTAGTCGTTGAATTCATTACTAATTTGTTTGACATCATAGGAGGAGGGGGTCGCAGTGCCACTGCATCCACAAAAAGCATTTAGTGGAAATTTTGATTTGCCCACCGGGCGTCCTGCAACATCATTTACAATACCCCAAAACTTCCTTGGGTCCCCATGAGCTTCATTAATTTTATTTTTATAATAGTCAAATTTCGCGCGTTTAATTAATGATTTTAAAGTATTTCTATATCTTTTATATTTAGAATTTAACTGCGCATTTAGGGGGTTTCTCCTGGCCTCTTTACTCAATTTATCACGGCGTCGTATGGATGATAGAAGACCACCCGTAATCCAAGGCTTTAACTTTGTGTTTTTTGCTCTGTAAACATGAACTGTTGTGTTTTGTTTTAGCGTATTAAATAAAATTTTGTTTAATTTAACAGAAGCAACATTCACATCATTTGAGTCCAATACTTCCTTCCATGTTTCGTTTTCAAGGGAATTTTTAATGATTGGCCAATTTATTTTCTCATAGTAGTTTCGTTCTGTTTTGTTTGTTTTTGAATAATTGAAATTAATATTGAGGCATATGACAAAATGATCAGTAATTTCTGTTTGCAGAATAGAAGAGTAAGCTTGAGTATTTTTAGGAAGTGAAATGAAAAAATGATCTATACAGGTGTTACTTCTGGGTCGTGTTATCTTATCCACACATGCTACAAGACCGTTTTCACATAAGATATCCAGGTATCGCTCTGCCTGTAAATTGGGGTTAAGAATATCACAGTTAATATCACCTGCAATTATTCTTAGCTTCGCTTGATTAGGCGACGCGGAACTAAGTAAGTCCTGCAGGCCGTTGTTAAAAGATAAGAGTGATGAAGACGGGCTGCGGTAGATACAGAATAATTCACAGGAAGTATTGGCCCAGTTGAAAGTCAGCGACAGGCACGTTGCGACTTCGCCAATAGAGAACTGGCTGCTAGTTACTGATAAAGATTCATCAATATACACAACAATACCGTCAGACTGGTTTAAACTGTTGTATGTACGAAATAAACTGAAACCCTCAAGACTCATAAGATCACTATCATCTCTAAGCCAAGCCTCTGTTAGAATAATACAATTATATTTAATTTTGGTTTCATTCAATAAAATTAATAACTCGTCAAAATTTTTATTGTAACTACGAATATTCAGATGCAGCACCCTGAAACTATTTGACCCATCACAGTATTCACCATTGACACTTCTAAAGCTGTTGTTGTAATCTACAAGATTAGAAAACTCTAAACAATCAATAATCGGTCTCTCGAGATCATTATCCTCATTCATAAGAATTTTTATCATATTTAATCGGTGCATCGTCCGGCTAACAGCCAATAAATATGCAAAGCCAAATTAAACTTAAATGTTAACTAACTTGTATAGTGCAAAAATAATAAGATGAACATGTAAGTAAGGAATTAATATTTACATAAATTTGATCATTATTATTCAAACGTTGATAGGCATAGTCGCATCCATTTATTTTATCTTTGAATGGTTAGGCATACAAGTCGATGAAGACAGTGAAATCAGTAGTTTGTTAAATCGATTCCTGATGAAGGTTATTTTCCTTAGAATAAATAGTGGTTATTTCTACCTCCAATGAAAGGTTCAATTTCTAAGAAAAAATCTGATTCAAGGATCTTAAATACTCCACACTACTCTCATTTAAATTTCACTGCTCGTGTAAGTAAGCTCTACTAATCTTATTAAATTAAAAAATATTCAATTTCTCAAAAATGAAATCTCGAGCTTCTTAATAATAAACGTTTACTAGGTTTTATGTATCTATAAGAAAGAATGGAATCTGTATCAAGGATCTTAAATACTTCACACTACTCTCATTTAAATTTCACTGCTAGTGTAAGTAAGCTCTACTAATCTCATTAAATTAAAAAAAAAAAAAAAAAAAAATATATATATATATATTCAATTTCTCAAAAATGAAATCTCGAGCTTCTTAATAATATACGTTTACTAGGTTTTATCGTTTAGGGATTAAGTTGGAAACAATATTATATTACAATGAAAGAAAAACAAATACAAAATACTGATATAAAAAAGAGAGAAAGAGAACGAAAGAAAAAATTCAAATCCCCTTTACGTACGTTGCTTTTTACAAGTAGGCTACTTTTTGATTGCACCAATGAGCAAAAGGGATTAAATGTGCACGTGTATAATACATTAATTCGCAAAAATAGATTATATTTTACTAGAAACATAGATGGACTTCTCATTATCTCTACCCCATCGTTCATCAATAATTTGTTGTGCCTCTCTCTGTACAATTAAAGATTCTGAAACATTGGATAGGTAGTTTCGTTTTGCCTAATAACCTTATCTCATTGTCATCTCATAATAATGTAATCTTTTCATAATTATCCAATTCCAGAATTTATTAGAACCTCCATTCCATCATGATGGATATAAAATAATTTAACAGTAAATACCTTGTAGTTATTCAATATTTCATAGATCAAGAAGATAATAGTAAAGTAAAGAAGAATTAAATACGAAATAAAATCAAAATTGCTACAATGCATAGGTGACTTTTTTCTATCTCGTTATTTCTCGTCGGCCCCATTTCATGATTGAAACTAGAATAGTATAATGAACTATTGAAGTGCTTTTCGATCTATCTTTTAATACCGTTTTAAGCTAATAAATGTGAGGCGGCTTCCAAGAAAAGGAGATAATAAGCAAAAGTACAAAATTAATAATAAAAAAAATTAATTAATCAATTAAATATCAATCGTAATAAATCAATAAATTATTCCTCCATGGCCCCTGCAATTAATTAATTACAGGAGCCATGGAGAAAAATAAAATCATACCAATTAATAAGAGAATAACTTTACTCATCGTGGACACTTATAAAAAAATTTAACAATAATACGAGTTTACTCGTATTAAGTTTAAAAAAAAATAAATTAAGTTTACTCTCAATGAGCCATTAATAGTAACTCAGTTACTTTATTTACTCTTAGTCAGCCATGCACTGCAACAAAGAATAAACAAGGATATGCGAAGTGAAGTATGAGGAAAATGAGATTGAAGGAAACCATAGTATAAATATTCAAGACAAAAAATAAATAGTTCACTCAACTTGAGCAATAAAGAAATGTTCATTAACTTGAAATGAATAAATGTCCAAAAAGATCAAAATAGATAAGACAATGATTCAAATTAGCGATGAAAGTCACTTTATACAGCTATCCAATCATAATCAGTACCGTTTCGATTGGTATGCTGTATAATTTATAATAAAAAAAGAAGAAGTAAAATTTTCTCTGCTTTACCTGGGCCTCGTTCGTTACACTTCTGGTCTTATCACTAACTACTACTTGCTTGCGACGTCAGCTCGGCGCCTGCACACACTGTGTTAGCGCGCTGGGCAGTGGCGGGCGGGACAGGTGCGGGCCCCTCGGCCCCCGGAGGCGGCGCCTTCTCGGTAAGGGCTTGTGTACTGGTCACCCGGAAGGGCCGTCCACCCGGACTCCTCCTGGCCATCACGATGCCGTCGCTCGTCCACACTGAGGCCAGCTTCTCCTGTCTGACAAGGGACCTCGCTGTATTGAAGATTTCACGCGATTTTTGCGTCAGTTGGTCGTTCATGTAGATTTGAGACTGAGGGAATTTGACGTCAATCTCGTTCGCCATGAGTGTTTTTCGCTGGCGTCTCGCGTGTAGCCACTCATTCTTAACAATTCTCGACACGAATGCAACGAGGATTGACTGACCGCCCCCGCGTACGGGAAGCCAATGGGCAGCGTTAAAGTCCGTGCGAAAATATTGAATTTGAAGTATTTCGGCGATCTTCTCTAATATCGGGAACACGTTAGCCCCTCTAGGGAGAGCAGGGATACCGGAAATCACAATATTGTTTTTTCTTGTGTGCTGCTGTAGATCACTGATTTCGTCTTTCAATTTAGAATTTTCTGCTTTTAATAGTTTGACTTCCCTATCGGCACTTATGACCAGTTTCTCAACACCATCGAGTTTTGCTTTAAAAGCCGTAAATTTACTGTTTAAAAGATCAATGTTTCCCTGCATCTTATCGAGTTTTTTATCATTTGAGTCCCACCGGGTATTCATATCAGCACGTAATGCAGCAATCGCTTTCAGCACTGGTGTATCGATTTGATCGCTATTTTCAAGTTTACTTGTCCCTGACATAGGAATAGGGTTACAAACCTCGCACTTCCAGTTTGTTTTTGCACCACGTGTTAATGTTTCACTTACACACGTCGAATGAAACTGAGACTGGCAACTAACGCACTTATAATCATCCATTTTCCCCTTCACACCAACACCAACTATGTCCTTTTCACACTTTTTACACTTAACCATTTCGAATTGTATATTTTCGCGTATTTTTCAACTATTATTCAAGTAGTTATTATACGTTAGGCTATGGAATAGGACACGGAGCCGGCAAGTACACGATAAATCAGGCGGATTGATGCACCTCAAAACTGACTTAGACTACAAACCGGAGCTCTGATAATCGATCCGAACTCATCGACTGCTAGATAAGAACTGTATATAATAACAACTGTATAATAACTGGATAATAACAACATAGGTTAGAAGAATTACAACTGTAGTTTGAAATTAAATAATAGAAACTACGTTTGAGCAACAGCAGTTGCAAGAGAGTAAATTCGTTAAGTATTAGAGGTTGAGAAGCAACAGGTGAACTACATATGCCCAATCGATAATGTCTCTAGCAGTAAGCATCCAGAGGATAGACCACTGCTGTAGATTAGAGCTTTGATTATGACAGTGCTAGGGGTTGGGAACGGCCAGTGGTGAGAAAAGATTCAGTTAACTGGCAAACTTTTCTTGTAAACGACTGTTGGGAACTGCTAATGAGCTTAGTACAGGCAGAACCTAGGCTAGAGGGAGTGAATTTAACTTTATCTCTTGCAGACGTTCTCTATCATGACAAACAGATATTGTGCAAGAGAAGCTACGTTTTCAAATTGGTTTGCAAACATTGGAATCACTATTTATATTCAACTATTCAGACAAGGAGGTGGCATTTGAATAAAGAGTTAAAAATAAGTCCAAGATATAAAACCTAAATAAGAATAAATCCAAAAATACAATGATTCAAGCGAGATCCAAAATAATATTTTCATATATGTATGTTTTAAATGATGGATACATCTGCATATTATGAGCTCCGCATTTCGGAAAATAGTACATTATATATAAATGGATTTTGGAAGTCCCAAACTGTATTTATAAATGGATTCTGGAGGTCCCAAACTGTCCGTTGTTCAAGAGTGTCCAAAGTTAAAAAGGTTTTACTTTATATATTCTTTCAAATACAATACAGTATTTCTAATCAAATACAGTAAGATGACGTCGTCGGCATCAAGTTTTGCACTCTGACAAATAAATCAAAAATGTTTATTGAAAAAATAACAAAAATACAAAGTTAATATGTAGATTGGAGATTAGGTGTCTGTCAAATGGGTTGGGAAAACAGTGCGTGATACAGAGTTCTTTTCAATGTACAATACATTGCAAATTGAAAATTATACAACATGGAAAGAAAGTATCATATAATTACGCTATGGGACAGCTTCAAAACAATACATAGAAGTTTGATTGCCGTTCATTATAAAAATCAGAGGTATATTTTAGACTAAGAACCAGGAGAACACAATGTCTATCTACAAATAATATTGAAAAAATTCTAAACTGTGGCAGTAAAAACTATAAATGTGAAAATTATGGCACTACATTCAGTTAAGTTAGCTGAGTCAAACCTATGTGATACAAATGTCCATGAGGTAGGAAAACCTCATTTACCCCTTGCGCTACTCATCTACTTTATCCATATACCGCTTCAGGGTTGAGAGTGCAAAGACATAAGATGAGAAAATTTAATTACATGTTTATTTACAATTCATCATGCAGTGTTCAGTCTCGAGCGCTTGTTGACTGAGCTAACAGGACGTGGGGTTATTAGCTTTATTATCACTTGCAAGGTGGTTTGGAACCCACCTAAAATTGTAGGTTCATCATGTTCCTCATAACGGCAATGTAGAAAACATAGATTTGTTGAAGGGTCTCTCCACCAATAAAAGCCATACACTTATTATTAATGCAAAGGTAGATACCGTCTACCATGATATACAAAATAAAAAATTGAGTAAGAAATAAATTAATACTTTAGCCAAATTGAAAAAATCTACGTTCAGGCCATAGATGTAATTAGCTTTTAATTCAGCATATTAAATACATGAGTAAGTAATAATGCAGCCACATTGTGAAAAGATCTATGTGTCTGGGCTTAAGAGCATTAATGTAACCAGCTTTTATTTTAGTACCATCAATACAACATCAACACCAACCATTTCGTCCAACTTTGAAATACATCACTTCATCTATCACCTAGGCTTAAAATACTTCAATAAGTTGCCTTTGTACTTGTACATTAAATAAAATAAAATAAAAAAAATAAAATGGACTTTATCGATTAGCTTACACGTGTCTCAGATGAATCATTTGTGCTGATTGCAGAAGAATTAGGATTGTAAAAATGGCCGCAAAACTCATCTATATATCCTAGTGCAGTCTGGAGCACAAATTACTTAACATCACAACCGCGCTCCCCTAGCGACCAATCACTCCCATTATCGTCCTCTAAATCTTCTTATTTTCTTCATCTTCTACTTCATTTTGTTCTTAATTTTCTCATTCTGGTGCCAAATACATTTCAAATTTTTTAAAAAAGAAGTACAAGGTGCGGCAGAACCGACTAAGCAGATTTAAGGAGCAATAAAAAGTGAATCAGGATAATATATAAAGAAAAAATGTTTTTATTTTCTAAATCGGTCAAATATACAATTTTATATTATTTAGGTTTTGAAAATAATGTCCTGAAGATGGCGGCCGTTAGCATCAATGCATTGTTGAAGGCGATCTCTGCAGTTTTGAGCAGCTCTTGCACACATATTGCGGGGTATGGCATTCACTTTGTCAATAATCCGCTGTTTCAACATTGTTAAAGTGTGCGGGTGGCTTTTGAAAACCGTTACCTTCAGATATCCCCAAGGAAAGAAGTCGCAAATGCTCAGATCTAGTGACCGCGCAGGCCACCCAACACCACCTCTCAGAGACTAGGGGTCCCAGGAACATTTATCTCAAAACGTCAAGTGAAATTCGAGCTGTGTGAGCAGTAGCTCCATCTTGTTGGAACCACAAGTCCGCAAGCCCATGTTCTTCAACAATCTGGTCTACTTTGGGTTGCAGAAAATTTCTAAGCATTGAAACATAACGTTGGGAATTCACAGTCACTTTTGGAGAATGTTGCGGTCTTTCATGCATAATTTGAGGGTTTTCTTCAGCCCAGTAGCAAAATTTTTGCTTATTCACGCACCCACTAAGATGGAAATGTGCCATCTGCCACTACTAAAGAAAGCTGTATTTGGAGGGATCTGAACAAGCATTTGGTCACACAAGTTTTGTTGGTTGGCATAGTCTGCTGGGCGTAATTCTTGGTCCAAACCATGTTGACCACTGAAATGGGGTTAACTAATAAACAAAAACAGACCATGTGCAAATTTGCAACCCTATCACAGCTGATGTGACAATCGAAACAAACTGCTTAGTCGGTTCTGCTGCACCTTGTATTTAATAACTCATTCCATTTTAAGGTTATAATTATATTGAAAACTGTTGATAGGGTTGTCTATTTAGAGATAGTTGAAAACTAACCTCCTGACTTCCTGCGCGATTTTTGGACAGAAATTTATAAAAATTGATGGGAAAACAGTCTTATTCTACCAGTTTTATTAATGGTTCTTGAACTTGAGTCAATTAATTGAAAATAGATAAAATGAATAGCTTGCATTATTGGAAGTTCAATGAAGCCTGAGGGTGTCGCAGCTGAAATCAGACGAGGTGTTGAGTTGAGTTGATAGTAAACGGTTGGTATTTGGTGCATTCGGTATTGATTAACATGAGACTCCAACGGCTGGAAGGACACAGCCGGGACAGGCAGATTTTCCCGGTTAGGTTGGAAGCAAGCCCAAATCGGCCCTCAAAAGCCGATTCAACCCTTGGCAGTAGAGGTCTCGAAAACACACTCATATTCGAGATCGTTAACAAACAGTCAACTTAGCTAACATTTGGAACAAAATCTCCATCAATAATAGATATTAGTTTTAATAAGAAAGCATGCATGAAGAATATTCAAATCATTTTCCGAGAGAATAAAAACTTCATTCGCCCGTCTTTCACAAAATGATACTTGAAAGTAATTCTTAATACAATATAGAACCTTTCATAGTTTAATGAAAGTATCACTCTTGGGGAGTGATAGCCGTGAGCCGTAGCAGGTATCTGTTCAATCATAGATAAGCTGCGGTCTCCTAGGCACTCTTTGTAAGGGTGACCGATTAGATTGGCCAGCAAAAAAGAAACTGTTCTCTGCTGTAGAATCACTTCCCGGTGGTTCGGAACCCACCGAAAGATGTAGGTCCAACTCATCATTCACCATCATCCAACTCATTAACCACACACAGGTCTCAGACCTCAAAAAAAGTAATTATTATTGGTGCGATAGAGAATCTTTGATAATAAAAACTTAAAAACACTTTCAAGTGGAAATTATGACTCACGCTATGGCGTGACGGCCGTTTCACTCTGTTGTCAAGAGCAACTTCAGACGACCCATAGTACACTCTGGGTCGTCTGGGTGTGCTCTTGACAACAGAGTGAAACGGCCGTCACGCCGTAACGTGTCATAATTTCGACTCAAGTGTTTTTTAAGTTTTTATAATATATTAGTGGAAACAAGGTGGATCTTAAATCGGTTTAATAGCCGCTAACTACCTTAAAATAAATAAAAGGGATGCTAGATTTGAAATAATTGAATTAATACTAGATTCAACTCAAATTTAGTTTGATGCAGGGGACAATTAAAAGATAGGCTACTTGAATTTAAAGCAGGGGACAATTTTAAGCACGTCGTGAAAGCTGCAAATGTGATTGGATTGAAATTATCTCGTTTTATTACAGTAATAAAATGAAGACAATCAACTGAGGATGATGCTAAGGGCATGATAACCTAGGTATTGTGAATATTTATGTAAATAATAAAATATAAATAGTTATTGGAACTAGTGTGTTTATGATATTAATTTATTAACTTTTTATGCGAATTCACATAAAAAGGGAATATTAACAACGCAGTTCGACATGGAACAAGAAATCCAGGAATTAATTTATTGCCATGATCAAGCACTACAGCATTCCTGAAGAAAGCATGGCATATAGTATCTAATATTATGTTACATCCTCAACTCTCAATAGTTGGAATAGAAAGTAAGTTATACACTGAGAAGCATCAGATATAGGGCACAACTGAGTATAGATCTTTCAAGTTTAAATTACAGTTCCCAAACTTCCATTACAGCACCTCTGCTCCCCAAGGATTCAAGACGTTACCCATTCATTTCTCTAACAAAGTTCCCGCCTTACAACACCATTCACTCCAACCGGCAATATCCAACATCATAAAATAGGCCTTCAGTTCTCTTCATGTTTGAATGATGGTGTATCGCATTTAAACTTTTGGTTCAATAAGACTTAGGCCAGTAACATTTCTGTCCCCCAATATTCACTCAACTCGTTCAAACTAAAACATTCTGTCTCACTCAACCTCAACCTAGAACAAAATTCTGTAACCATTACCAGAGTTAAGTGTTCGGGAAAGAGCGAATTTTGTTCAAATTTCCCCGTTTTATGTACTTTATGTAGATTTATCCAATCATTCAAACTACAAAATTCTGTCTCATTCAATCTAGAACATCATTCTGTAACCATTATCAAGGTGTGTTCGAGGATGGGCGAATTTTGTCCAAACTTCGCCGTTTTGTGTAATGTGAATGCTTTATTCTCATCACTTGATATTATTTGCTTTAGATTTATCCAATCATTCAAACGAAACATTCTATCTCATTCAACCTAGAACAGCATTCTGTAACCATTATCAAGGTTGTGTTCGAGAATGGGCGAACTTTGTCCAAACTTCGCCCATTCTCGAACACAACCTTGATAATGGTTACAGAATGCTGAACTTTGTCCAAACTTCGCTGTTTTATATCATATGAATGCTTTATTCCTATCACTTGACATTAATTACTTAATCGGCACTTTCCTACTTCCATCACATTTTTAAATCATAACACCGTCTGAGTGTACAACGTATGTGTTGTTTATAAATTTTTTTTTCAAATCAACCACATGCCGGAAAATTTGTAAATTTACAAAAATAATTCAAATCTCAAAAATGTTCACCAAAATGACAGAATCAAATCAAAAAGTACAGTTTTTCTAGCTTTTGGTATTTAAACTTCTAAATTTTAGAGAAAAAAGACAAGGAATGGGGACAAAATAAACTGACATGGTATGTGGCAAAATAGTATAGACTATTCTTTTATAGTCATATTTTTTTTTTTTCATAGAATTCTATTCATTAGTGTCATTTTTTATTTCAAGAAAAGTTTTCCATGTACGTAATGTATTTGGCCTAAGCTATAGTTCGTGAAGCGAGACACCTATACTGAAATACTGATAGTTATGGAATATCCAACAGAAATTATTGTTTCTACTTTTAAAATAATTATTAATCTATTTTCAAGAGGGTGTAAAGAATTTATAGGATATAAAACAAAATATGAGAGAATATGAGAATTAAAAAATATTCAATCAATGGCCTACTTCTAACGGAATTTTTGAACTTTCAACTAAAATTATGGCAATAACGGAGACTTTTCAGTTGATTCAAGAGACAATAATCAATGTACTTGAGCACCAGCATTGTACTGAACATAATCCTATCTGCAATGCAGGTGCTTAGTTATGCAGGTTTACCACGTGTCCTCCATTTAACAAGCTTGACGCGTCAACGGGATATTGGAGCCAAATCAAAGAGATAGTTCCGAACAAAACTCACGTCTCTAACACTAATATACCGATAATGAACAACTGCTCAAAATCATAGTTTCATTCACGAAATCGGTCAGTAAGAAACAAAGAAAAATTAAGCTGATGCAAGATATCTTATTCATTTTTTAAGCTGATGATGCCCACATATTCCGAGACTTGTGCGTAGGTGATGAGTGGATGATAATTCGTTTCCTGCATCCTTGGGTTCGAATCTCATTCAGTCATGGATGCTTCACATCATTCACCTCATTACCCACGCACAAGTCTCCAAACTCATATGGGCATCATTCGCAATAAAAAAAATTATGTTTATGGAAGGTCCTACAGTTTTGGGTGGGTTCCGAACCAGGTTATCACCAGGTCAGAGATAATAGTCGATATCGTCATGCTATTTTTTGCTGTACACCCTTCTAAGCGCAGTCCCGAGTATTTATTAAAATGATGACCGCGCTCACCTAGCGACCAATCACTCCCAATCTTCTCTTTATCTTCATTCTTTGTTCATTGATCAAATTAATCACACCCATACAGTGCTCCAGGAGGAACGGATAATACTTCATAAATTGAAAATAAAACTGTTAGGCTATTTCTCTGAAAAGTTCATATATTCAGTCATTCTATTCTATTCAAATAAACGAAGGTTTTAAAAATAAAAAAATTATAGAAAAGTTCATATAAACATAGGACCGGAAACGCCAATATAGATGACTAAAGTTGGCAGCTATCACTATCAATTTACTCATTTTGAATATCTAGGCCTCCATTTAGTTCTTATATTGAATAGTTTTATGTAAAAGAAGCTGGAAAATCAAAAAGAAGAAGTTTCATCATGTAGTCTGTAACTACCAACTACCATGATTGGGGAAGTGATAGCCGCGAGGCGTAGCAGGTATCTGTTCAATCAGATAGAGATAAGTTGCGTTCTCGTAGGTACTGTTTGTAACGGTGATCGATTAGATTGGCCAGCAAAAAAGACACTGTTCTCTGCTGTAAAATCACTTCCCGGTGGTTCGGAACCCACCTAATACTGTAGGTCCAACTCATCAATCACCATCATCCAACTCATTACTCACGCACAGGTCTCAGACCTATGTGGGCTTCATCCTCAGAAAAAAAAATTATTGAGATATTCTACAAAAACACAGAATTGCTATAAATACAGGGGGTTTCAAGTTTGAAATGTATTATTTGTCGATAAACCAGTTTTTTGCCAAGTAAACTCGTAGAGAATTCAATTCTTGAAATACATTGTTGAATAGACCAATAGAAAAAACACACCCATCGTTCATAAAATCAGGTTCTATTGGTCAAAAACATGGGTTATGTACGGTTGCTTCAAACTTGCTATTCTGGTGCGTTTTGATCCAATATAACCCTGTTTGATGAACATTGAGTACATTTTATTTAATAGATGATCCAACATTTTTTCGGAATTGATATCTCTCCTCGATTATTTAAATAAAAATATTAGTTCATTAACAAATGACCACGTTAATTACTTGAAACCCTTGTTTAAATAGCTATTTTGATGTATTTTGTACAAATATCTTCATAATTATAGTAATTACGGGCTTGTAAAATGTTTAATTCGATTTTTCAGCTCCTTTTACACAAGAACCAATCAATTGAATAATTGGAGGGCCGAGAAATTCCAAAAAGAGTTAATTGATAGTGATAGCTGCCAACTGAAACAATTGTAAAAATATTTGGTTGATGAAGCTTTTTATAGTGTACATGAGTTCCTTTCATATCAAAATTAAGCCCCACTAAACTAAGCCCCTCAACTAATTGATATAGTAATTATGGTAACTAGTGTATAAAATAGTATAATTGTTTATCTGACTTGTCTTATACTCCGTAACTGGAGTCTCCAAGACGTAATCTACAAAAAAACCAATACTTTATGAGCTTGTAGTCAAACTATTGGAATATTGGAAAAACTCATTTTTAATTTTTTTCGTAATCTACAAAAAAAACTTCGGTCATCTTTATTTTTGTAACGAGGCGTTTCCAGACCCAAGTTGAGATCATTTTTTTCATATTTTTAGCGGTACAATCATTTCCTGAAGTATGATCCAATACTCATAAAACACCCTATTATATTCGTAATATAATCTGGCAACACTCTGTACATCAGGTAACATAAGAGTACCGTACTAGAATACAAATTAAAAGGACACAGAATTTTTATAAAAATAGGGGAAAGAAGAAAGTCGATACAGACGCAAAACTTCTAACACACATTGAAAATGCTCGGATGGGACCAGACTATCAGAGAGAAAGGGGAACAAGTTGTTGTCAAGAGATCGTACAAATGCTCAGACATTATTTACAAAATACGCTCACGTTCTACGCCAACAGATGGTAAGGCAGATTACTTTTTAAATTGCAGTAACTGCCAGATCAACAATAGAGTATTGGCAAAACTATGTTCAGCTAAGTGGTAGGTAGAATAATTTCAACAATTACGATCAATAGCAGGCCTCATGAATTTAATCTTTGCCGGTATTTTGATTGATTCACGAATATTTCTTCTTCAGGCTGTGCGCAGAGTTTTTCTTCATATTTTTTTCGAAGTTTATTGTATTGGATGTTATTAGGGCTTTAAAATGTTATCTATTGCTGTGAGCAAATTTTTTTCATCAATTATTTTGTGAAATATGGGGGTTCAAAGTTGAAATATTTCGGTTTTTGAGGGCAATTGATCTCTATGAGTCAATTTTGATAAAAATGTCTGTTACTAAAAGACACCTTGAGGTATAAAATGGCATATTTTTTACTCCGATCAAGCACTTAGTTTCTTCAAAATACACATTTTTTTATCTGTAAAACAAATATTTTGGAAAAACTATTTGTTAGATTGAAATAAAAAATATGTCATTTTGTTCCTCAAGGTGTCTTTTAGTTATGAAAAATTTAGCAAAAGTTTAAAATCACTCATAGGTGAGATCAATTGCCCCCCCCCCCCCCCCAAACCAGAATATTACCTCTCTAAACCCCCCTATTCCACAAAATAATTGAAAACATTTTTCCTCACAGCAATAGACAAAATTTCAAAGCCCTAGTAATATTCAATACAAGAAACTTCGAAAAAAGTATGACCAAAAACCCTGCGCACAGCCTTAATGAGCAGCCTGCGCTCAGCAGAGAAAGTTCAATAATTAGCCTTATATATTTCTTACAATAAACTTTGTATACTGACAACTAATATGCAATCAAAACAATTCCTCATTTGGAATCTGAAACTATTTGAACTATGCTTGATTTGCAAACAATGCAAACCATAACTTGAATTTTCCTTCCATTCCAATTACGCCATTCATTGTATCATCATTCACCTAATCACCCACGTCTTAGACAAATGTGGGATTCATCAGAACGGAAAGAATAAATTAGATTACATTCAATCCAAAAACGAATTTATAGCATTGTTGTATCACCTTTCGGCTCTTTGCCCACGCACAAGTCTCAGACACATGAGCATGGTCTCAGGCTCATTCATCAGCAAGGAGAAAAATTCAGACTACATTTGAACTTGAAGCTTGTGTGTTTGAGTGAGTAGGTTACGAGGCAAATTGGTGTCGAGAAAACATAAAGTAGAAGTGGGAAGTGATAACCGAGTGGCGTAGCAGGTATCTGTTCAATCAGAGATAAGCTACGAAACTCTTAGGCGCTCTTTGTATGGGTGACCGATTGGATTGGCTAGCAAAAATGACTATTCTCTACTGTAAAATCACTTCCCGGAGGTTCGGAACCCACCTAAAACTGTAGGTCCAACTCATCAATCACCATCATCCAATTCATTACACACGCACAGGTCTCAGACCTATGTGGGCTTCATCCTCCGAAAAAAAGAAGTCACTAATTCAACCAATCTGAAATAAAAAACTCTAAATAAGAATTTGCCAAATTTTTTAGACCATTATCAACTCAAAAACAGAGACCTAACATTCGTAAGCTCCGTCTGTGGTAAAACCAACTACGGCAGAACTCCACTGCTCAATGTGCATTGAACATCTTTTGCCACTTGTGATAAACAAATCACTGTTAAAAATTACACCCATTGTTGTTCTAAAATATCACAAACAAAGCTTCGAGATTTCAGACAACGTACTATATTTGAATTTAAAAATGTCTAGCCAACATGCCTAATTCTCATGCCTATTCATGCCTAATTCAACATGCCTATTTCTAATTCTCCTGTATGTGATAAATTAAACCATCTTATACTGTATATTTTTTCGATTCTGAATGATAACGAAGCTAATTAAGAAGACAGTAACCATGCTCATGCACGGTAGTCCTATCTCCTACCATGATTTCTAATTAGTTTAAAATAGAAGTAAAATTAGAGACAAATGTGTAAACAATTTGAAACCGTTTCAAGATTTTTATACAAAAGCTATCCCAAATAGCGGATTAAACTTTAGATAATATAGAGGTATTTTATTATAATAGAGGGGTTTTTTATAGTTTAAAATAGTAAGACTGATGAGTTGAGCTCCTTTGATTTCTCATTTCGTAAGGAAAAAATAAATGAAATTCCTAATTTTTGTATTGTGTAATGTTACTTTGAATAATAATTTGAAGTATTATTACAACAGGGGTGCCCACCCCCCCTAAGCCTCATGACGCACCCCCCCCCCTAAACTTTAGCACCAACCCACCCCCATAAATTAGGCCCCCCACCCAAAAAAATGCGAAAAAAGCCCCCCGTATTCTTTCTAAATCTAAAAGAAGATTTTTATATAACTATTGAAAAAATTCAAACCCAGTCGATAATATACAAAATGTATTTATATTTCTTGAGATTCTTTACATAGGTAACATTTTTTTGTAAAGGTAAAAAAGAAATATTAATGAAATGAATATATGAACTTCTGCTCAATAAACTTAATTGCAAAATAACTAAATAAGAATTTGAACCTAAATGATTTTTAAACAATAAAATATTATTACAAATACACAATGTTCAATAAAAATGAAATACCTATAAGTTTATGTTCGGTGTACCAATTACATTAAGGTTAAATAATTCTACAAAGTAGTTCCTTTAAAGGAAGTGAAAACAATGAGTTAATAACTTCATTTGTAAAACACAAAAATTCAAAATACTAAGTCATTTATTGGACAGTAGTTAAATAACAGGTTATTTACTTAGTGTAGTATCTTGGGAGAATTTATGTATGGATGAAGTAGGCCTACATAAAAGGCACACATTTCATATATAGTTATTTACAACACACAATCGAAAGAAGTGTCTTTCAAAAACAAAATAAAGACATAAGTTAGTCATGAAAAATTAATGAATTTTTAGTATTATTTAGTAAGTTTTTCAAAAGCAGTTCTTACTTATTAGTAAGTAGTTATCGTAAAATTCATGAAAAACATCAACAGTTTAAAGTCAAACATTTTAAATTTGTAGGCTGTGACCATCTACAAGGTAGCTAGGCACCTTCTAAGCTTGTTAAATCTATCTCTCTAAACCCCACATAGAAGTTTTTGTCTTTGGGATGAGGAAACAGAAAACCTTTCAATTATTTCTTCGTTAGAAATAGACTCAAGTACATATTTTTCTGCACCTAGAACCACTAGATTGGACAACCATGAGTCTCCCATAGTTGATCTGAGTCTGTTTTTGATCATTTTAAATCGACTTATTGCTGTTTCTGCTGATTATCTAGTAACTGTTAAGGAGATTAAAGTTGTATAAACCACTTTCAGAGCACTCGCTTAGCGTCTTGCGAAGTTTGTATAATAACTTCCTGCACAAATCCTAAACATAACTATTTTAGCTAATTCATATTCAATTGTATAATAATAATTATAGATATATTTTCATTAATTGACATTCTATCTGGTGACTTCGTAGTATATTTTTGAATGTTGTCACGTTAAACACGGTTTCAATCAACTTTACGCCCCCCCCCCCCCCCAAGAATTTCAATGACGCAGTCTGCGTCATAGCCCCCCCCCTGTGGGCACCCCTGATTACAAAAGCAATTTTGCCTGTCAACTGTAGTTGGCTACAGAGTACAGAGCATCAGCACAGCCAAAAATGTCTAAATAATTAATAAATAAACAGAAGCTATTGCGAAAGCAATATTGTAAACTGGATCACCTATTGAAAGAAATACAATTTTGAATTATCTTATCTAACTGTCTTCGAAGATAAAGACTCCCACAGAAAAAGTGATACAAATTCATTCGCCAATACTCGAACATGCAGATGAATGCTTCTCAAGTTCTTCAAAAACAGCGTCACTTTTTTAAAGGTTAAATAAGCTATTTCATTCTTAGCTGGAACTGTTTTATTTGAGAACAATACTTAAAAAATCGAGTTCTCATTCATCACACGTTCCCTTCTCACACAAAGCAGTTTAACAAACGGTAATTGTTCAAGTCTACGTCATAGATGTATCATGACGTCAGACGTCTACTGTCTACTAGTCTAAATGTAAGCCAGACGCATGTTCCAAATATGCAAGACAATAGTGCTTGTAACGCTCAAAATGTTATGAAAGGTTCATGAACAAAAAAAATTGAAAGGCTTACATTCACGCTACGAAAGGTTCATGCACACAAACGTGTACTTTCAAGTAGTACGTTTGTTCAGAAATTTTAATATGAGATGAAATAATGTGATGAGGAATACACGCACATAAATCAAGCTTCCAATTCGAAATAAGTGACTTCAACTGATAAATAATGAGATATAATACCACTAATTGTTCTCCTAAATTACTAGATTAACTGAAACTTATATTGAAAACATGAACAGATTAGTTTTTTTTTTGGAAAAGACAGAGTCTTCCAATTTGGTCCATCAATATTACGAATAGGAATCTATTTTTAAATGGAAATACTCATCATTTAAAAATTAAAAAACAAATCAACTTAAATATATCGTAGTCAGGACGTCCAGAGTTCAAACTAACAAAACATATTTTTCCCCCAAGCCTCTGTAGAAAAATAAAGATTTTTCATCTGCATGAGGTATCAATGAATAAAACACTACATATTATATTGCTAAGTATATATTAATACATTAACGGGATAATTTTTTTTAGATAATAAACTACATAAAAGATGTAAAGGAAGTTGGAAGCTGAATACTGTTTTTAAAGACAAGACTAAGTTGCTACTGATTCAGTACTAGGTTTAATGTTTGTGACACTAACGGTGTGGTGAAGCACAATACTAATGCGAAACGGTTATCACACAGCGCTAATATTCCACTTTGAACTTTATTCATTGCTGAACTTCAGTTGAATAATAAAATTAAAAAAACAAATCATTTATTTGTATTAAAGTCATTGGGTACAGTATTTAGGCTCAACAATTGGATTTGCATCATTTATAGTTTATGATAAAACCATGTCTGCTATCGAATTCATTGATATCGAGCTTTAACTTATAATTTATAAGATAAAACAAATATTTCAAACGGAATATTTTATTGAAAGGCCAAATTGGGACTGAGAGCCCTTGCACTGACTAAATCCTCAAATTATTTTCCAACGAAACCATTAATTTTCCTACAATGCTTTACCAGACCGATTCTTACTGACTTGAAGGTTTAATGCTAAATTGATTATCTGTACGGGCCTAAAGTTGATGAAGAGATAATTACTTGAAAAATAGATCTGAAACTCACCAGATAAGATGGATAGATGAAGTTGTCGATTGAGAACTCATCTGAAAAAAGAAATAAATATTGAATATCAAATAATAATACACAGTGTAAATATATGAATACTGGATTGTATTAGCTCGTTTGTTCAGTGGTGAAGCACCCCAAAAATCAAGTTAGTCATGACTAAAGGTAGTAATCTAGTTATTATAAATTTAAATTACCTAACATTTAAGATCAATTAGAGCATTTTAATTTAGTAACGACTAAATTTCGTCTCTTAGGTGAATCACCTTACTTCTCAAAGCACATAATTTAATAACCAATGAAATCGAGTGAAGTAAAATTATAAATCAGTAGGAGTTAGGGCAATCGATTAAAATTACCAAGTTTCAATAGTAATTGAAACTATAATACGAGTTTATAGTAGTTTATAATAATAGTTGAAATAATTCAAGTTTCAATCAATCATGAGATTTTGTTATTTGTTTAGTTCAAATTAATAATGTTTCTGTGTCTGAAATTTTAATGCTTTTGGTTGTTCATTTTTTGATGCCATTCTTATTGATATTAATAGATTTTTCAATTAATAATAATTAATATTTTTGCCTTCACATCACATATTATGTAGTTGAGAATGTATGCGTATGAGCTTTCCAAACTGATTCAAAACATATAAAATATATAACCTAAGTTAACCTTTAGAAGAATAACTAATAATTTTGAATAAAATACAAGGGAAAGTAGTATAATGATACATAATGCTCTAAGATACTAATACGAAGGATAAAAATCCTAGTGATGACTATAGTGGAGAAAATAGGACAATGTCTTAGCATCTTGGTATCGCTTATTTAAATTGCAATTGAGATAAAACTGGTAGAGAATTTAATTATTAACAAAAAATGCCAAAATTATTACCCGGAAACGCACCAAAATTTGATAAAGTCTGCTTGCATCAAAAAACACAATTTTGCATAGCTTGCAATTTTAATTTGGTTTGATTTATCAAAATCCTAGTTTTTTAAGTTTAGGAGTGTTTTTGGCTGTCTAGTATTGGACATTTTTTGTTCAAAATTAAATTTTCTACTAGTTTTTTAGAAGAAAGAACAATTTTATTGTACAATCGACCTAGTTAATTCACTTAAAATTTGAAAACGTATTTTTTACATTTTTTGAATATTAGAAAATTTCTAATATTAATATTAGAAATTAGAATATTAAAATATTTAATATTCAATATCTCAAAATTACCGTTATACCGACTTCTAACTAATTTTATTTGAACTTTTAGCATAATTATGTTAAGTAAAATGATAGAAAGTAAATTAATATTAGAAATTAGAATATTAAAATATTTAATATTCAATATCTCAAAATTACCGTTATACCGACTTCTAACTAATTTTATTTGAACTTTTAGCATAATTATGTTAAGTAAAATGAAGGAACTAAAATTTTCTAAACAAGAAAATTAATGTGGCTAGCTGCTAACTCCCGCTGACTTTAACGCTGTAACAAAGCATTTCCGGACCTTTATCTATCTGAAAATGTCTCACTATAGTGAGTACAAGCCCACAAAGTATTGGTAACTATGCGAAACTCCCTGCATAACACAACTGAAATGAAGGTGTCAGGTCTTTGACTAATAATTCACCAGCCTTTTCATGCTACCATCCACTGCAAAGTTACTGCACAATATCAGTGTGTTGGCGAAAATTATCCAACATTTTATTTAACAATGCAGAACTACTATTTCTAAATTTATATCTGATGCAATTTCTGATTTATAGCATAGAATACTGTAAATCATTATTTATTTCTTGTACCTCGTTAAACAACATAACGGACCCAAGTGTAGAGTTTCCAATAAGTTTGCAGCAGTGTGCACACCCTAACGCAAATTCAACGCTGCTAAAGATGGAGCGTTATTTATAGACCGTACAATGATCTCACTAAGCCGTAAACTACTAAGGTACTAAAATAAGAGGCAATAATAATCACAAAAAAGATAATATACGACTTACATCACCAATAACACTTCACAAGATAAGCAGATGTATATTTCAAGTTGTCAGTACCTGGGATTTTGATGCTCTTGGCTACATGAAATGTTTGTATTCTACAGCAATTTATATTGAATTGTTATCATTGGCTAGTCATAAAAATCCGAGCTCTGAAATGGTTTGGTCAGGTCATTTCTGGAGCTGACAGCACATCAAATAAGGGTTCGCCTATTGCTATTGTTGGCATTTATGGATAGAGAGAATTGCAATGATCGTATCGCGGGCTACGAATGAGGAATTCAGTAACAATAGAACATTATCCGACAAGTTCAACACGATAAGCTATTGACAATTTTATATTTAGTAGACTTGACTTTCATTGAAACAAAACAGAAGTTGCCAAATTTCACTAAACTTCACTTACTTAAATTTCAGTTGAGTTAACCATGGAATCAAGTAATGTTAGTAAGTTTAACATCAATTAATTCATAGAGAATTGTTATACATGATAAAGAATTTTTTTTTTTTTGAGGATGAAGCCCACATAGGTCTGAGACCTGTGCGTGGGTAATGAGTTGGATGATGGTGATTTATGAGTTGGACCTACAGTTTTAGGTGGGTTCCGAACCACCGTCGTTACGCCGATACAGTGGATCTTGTTTGTAAATAACTAATGAAAATTGAAAGAAACCAGTAAAAGAGTTTTTGAACAAAACTAGCATAACGCTACTCTATGTCGGTAAGGATTGTGGGACCCTACAGTTAAGAAATTTGATTTACCTATTTATTCGCCTAAAATATATGTCATCCACTTTCGGACCATCAACCTCAACCTCCCCCCCCCCCCCCGGAGACGGGGCCGCCTCGCGCCGCGGGGTTCCTTATCGACGCCACTGTGCCTAAGCTTATTCTACAGCATCTTGCATTTGGAGCAAGTGGAGGCATACGTATTAGGTTGGCATTAGCGTTATTGTAATTTTTTCCAAACTCTCTATTGACAATTAAACAAACTTTATTTTTGAGCCTACAAAACCATGGTTCTACTCCATGACCCAACGTTTCAGAAAGTTTGATTTATCAGTCCCTGGTCTTTGAAAATTAAAGATAGAATGTTTAATTTTTTAGTTAAATAAATGGAGTCACAGGGCAGCAAAAATACAAACTAGAAACTATAATTTAAAATCAACATTATGTTATAAAGGATTTTAGAAAAGTGGTGTTAAATTATGAATAGAACCGATTCTAGCCTGAGATTAGATTTTATTCTAACCTGAGTTTCAGAAGTTTGCGGGCCGCTTAGCGCAGTTGGTTAAGGCGTCGCAACTTCAGCTTGCTGTCGTTTAAGCGGTCGTGGGTTCAAATCCCACTCCACCGTCAGGCATTTATGTGTAATCATTCACCTCATTACCTACGCACAAGTCTCGGGCTCATGTGGGCATCATCAGCAATAAAAAAAGTAATAATAATAAGCGTATGGCTTTTAATGGTGGGGAGACCCTTACGGGTAGTTCCACCTCGCCGTTTGAGCCATGTTACGGGGAACATGGTGGACCTACTATTTTAGGTGGGTTCCGAATTTTTTTATTAATAAAAAAAGTGATGTTATTGCACAGAACGACAAGAAAATGCTATGATAGAATACAATAGAATCAAAGTGATATTACACATGACGAGCAACAATTGAAACCCTAATAATTCAAGAACTAATTGAAATTGATGTTTGAAACAAACAGGAAACAGCTTATCAACTTAGCAATGAGTACAACAATGTCAAAAAAGTGCAATGCGATGACAATAGAAAAATCACCACTAATTTAATAAACAAAGATTCAAATGCCTTCATAGTCATCAATTTGGTTGAAGTTTCAATAAAAATTCATTAAAAGATCAATTTCATTGAAATTTCATGAAATTTGGTGAATCAGTCAGTACTACTCAATTTATTTTCTCTTCAATTGTTTTCTAATTTCTGGCACCTAACAGGAATTTCATTTTTAATAACCCCTTTACTTTATTTTATTTATTTAATATTTGTTTTTAATAACTACTTTACACCTAACAGGAATTTCATTTTTAATAACCCATTTACTTCAATGTCTATTGAAATATGCAAGCATTATGTGATAACAAAAACAGGATAAGCCATCTCTGAGCACTTATGTCACTTTATATTGGGAGTATATTTTATAGGTGTTAAAGTAATTCTTTAAATATATTTATATCAATATTTTGATATTAAGTTATTATCATTCATACAATGAAAACTACTCATTAGTTTACCAGATAAGAAGAAAAATAGAAGAAAGACAGAATAGACTAAAAGAAGGATAGGACAGGGAAGAATTGAAAAGAAAGAAATCTTAATTTTATATGAAGAATTTTTATTGAAGGATATTGCACTATGAACACATCTGGAACAATTAATTGGAGAAGGTGTTTGGTTGGTTCATTTATTTATAGCTGGTGGCCCATCAAGCATGATAATAGATAGATTTGCCCAGCTAACATTGGAATTTGAAAATTATGTTTCATTATGCAACTCTTCAAGATAATAAACCACAAAATATATAATGATTCGAAATACTATTTCCCATACCACATTATCTGAAAATTACTTGAGCAAAAGTTGACCTACTTGCGTATATGACATAGCTTTTAATAACATTAGTACTGGTGGGAGAGCAGAGACAGGAAGTCCAGAACTAGGAAAATAATTCTCATCTAGAAGAAAGCATGATGCCGAGAGTCATTAATTTCATTTTAAGTTACTCTAATAGCTTAGTCTGATTGGAATTATCATTATTACAAATTCTAATAATGCACCGAGACACATTTAACTTTATCTGTCTACTGATAATTTAATGTCATGCTCATGCAATCAGTTTTCAAGACCTGGCTTTTGAAGAAATAAATCAATCAATCTATACTTTCTGAGATAATTTAAAAATAAACGCTCGCAAAGGAATGCAGTGTAGTTTCCAAATTTTAAATCAACAAAAACTAACTATAAATGGTAATACAAGTCAATACAAATTAATTCAATTGAAGACATGGTTATTAACGTGTTCATAAATGATAAATTGCTTAAACCAGGAAGAAAATACACCACTTTTAGGAGTGTTATAGAACATATTATTGATTTAATTTCCTTATATTGAGAATGTATGTGGTAAAATCTCATTTGGGGTATTTGCCTGCGACAGCTTGCCAGGTTAAATGACAAAAAGCTACTTATTATAGCACACTATGGTCGTCTACTTCCATCAAGTACACTATCATAGTATGGGGTAGCTCAACAAAACAAAACTTGGATAAGATGTGTAAAGAAAGTTATTGGATATATGAAAAGTGCATATAGGTTAGATTCGCGCATTCTAATCAATCATATTTAATCAAGAAACTTCGTCTCCTAACTGTAAACTGCTTTTATGAGTATGAAGTTATATTTTATGTAAAACTGAGTAATATAAACCAGCTTTTTGGCATACATGGTTGTACCACACAGAACCTAGCAGATTATCTTTCAGCAAGTCACAATGCATAACAAAGTTCTAGATAAATTGTTAGGAGATTCTACAACAAGCTAACGCGGCTTGGGAAGGGATTATGAGAATGTCTAAGTGCTGTATTTTAGAAAAAAAATTGTTAAAGCTTTTTAGTTTACAAAACTTTTTCATTGACAAATTTAAAGCCTAGTGTTCCATTTATATTTTTATCTTAAACATTATCTAAGGAGATTTGAGTGAGTGTCAAGTTATCTTGACTTGTTCTCACCATTTGCAACAATACAAAACCTTCAGAAATTTATATAATTACTTTTATTTTTAACTCATGCCCATAATGATGAACTTCCTAATATCGGCCCAGCATCACCTAGTAACGGACTATCACTCAAAAAAGAGAATCTTTAAGAAAACTGAAAAAAATCGAACACGACTAGAGATACTAAATTAATCCTCATCGATTTTCAAACTTCATAAATTATTTTCAAGACAAAAAGCCAGAATAATCTGGTGTAAACCAGATGTTGAAAACTTGCAGCAGACGCTAATGTTTTAGGTTAGAAGTGTAAGGGGTTGATATTTGGTACGTGACTGATAAATGGTGTGTTTACCCAATTCTATTGAATGTGGCTATTGTATTAATGACAACAAGCACTTACCCTAACTTGTCTTATACTCAATGTCCTTACTCTTCAAAACGTAATGTTTAAAAAAGGCTAAATGGTGACAATGGTGTGCAAAATGAACAAAGATTAAAATACTTTTATAATTGAACTTGTGAGGAAACTAAGATGTTTTTATGTTTAACAGAACATGTTTACCTTCTATTGGTATGCAGTGGAACACTAATCTAGAAATTTGTAACATTGAAGCTCAGTTTACAATACCAAATCACTACAAAATTATACCATGAATGCATGGGAGAGGAAATAGAATGATAAGACCCTTGAGCGCATAAACACAGCTCACTCTCAACCTAACCTAAACACACACCTTCAACTGAAATGCTAATCATTAAAACTTGAATGGAACTATCAATAGTTTTCATAACATGCAAATGAATATTTGAAATCTCACCTCAATTAATGTATCCAGCATGAAGTGGAAATCATTCCTTTAGCAATAGACGACCGCGAGATTTCGATAATAACTATATTCACTGCACTTAATTCACGCACTATCGGTGTCATGCTGATTATAGATGTTTGGATGATGTTGAGACAATTTGAGGTGTTGGTCGCAAAATATCTGAAGCGTTGACCAAGTACGTAGACGTAGACTGATGTTCTAATCTTATAAAATTA
Source organism: Conomelus anceps (assembly GCA_948455865.1). Lineage (NCBI taxonomy): Eukaryota > Metazoa > Arthropoda > Insecta > Hemiptera > Delphacidae > Conomelus > Conomelus anceps. The sequence continues at coordinate 42,967,156 of OX418224.1, read as the reverse complement.
ACTTACTCAACTTAACCTACAATTTAATTAATCTATTCCTATGAAACTAGACTAAAACATACATTAATACAGTAATCGATTTACAATACATGTAAATACAAGACAATTTCTGTAACTGCAACACCTAATTTCAAGAACAACATCCTAGACCTGTTCTTATTATTAAGTCAGCTCATAGATTGATAAAATAAGCAATTTATTATTGCAAAGACATCTCAAGCGAAGAAGTAATCGAAATAGAATCATATTTAAATGGAACAGATAAGAAGAGATTAAAATTTTACCATTGTTTACATTCCTCAACCTTGGCAATGCTGATATAGGTTAGAACCGAAAAGCCCTCACATTTAGGTTAGGATTTACGATTCAATGAAATAACTGTGATTCAAAACGAAAGAAAAAGATAACTGCAATCGATTTGATTCAAGATTATATCCCAAAGACCATTATGTTTATGGTACTGGCCTACAGCAATCAACAAGTAAAATACTGATTTTTAAATGAAATTCAGAAACATCCCAACTCTGACATTCTGAGAAGTTCATGTCTGTCGTTGGGAATAAAGATTGCAAATATTGTCATATAAATAGAATTATTATTACAGTAGAAATTTCATTAAACGGTTAAAACTAAGTTTTCTGTTCAGACAGGTTAACTTAGTAGAAAGGCATTCAAAACATTTTTTCAACAGCAAATCTTTCACGTTTACTCTGCAAACACTATGCTGGTTAATTTGGAATAAAATCAATCACTCAAAATGAAATTTTAGATTTGATAAGGGGTTTATTAGCATTTTTAAGCCAAGAAAAATCACTAAAAGATACGGTAAATTAATATCATACCAATGGTTACAATAGGGTTGTGTCGACCGACTTACTGATTTCAATTGACAGTTTACGATACTCGTTTAGAATTCATCACTGAGCCAAATTACCAACCTAAAACGTCAATCCTGTAATAGTTTATTAGGATTCCTTCAAAACTAAGGACATTTTAGTTACGAGTCACACAAATACAACTACAACGGATGCCATATTGAATGTTACGGCTGCCCAAGACTTGATGCTACGTTCTATTCGATTGGCTGGGCAGAGCTATCTGCTGGCAAGAAATGAAAGCCCTATTGGTAGATAAGAAAGTTTGTGACGTATGATGAAGAGCAAAAATGTGAGTGACATGCCATGTCAGCCACTCATTCACAACAAGAAGAGTATCGGTATCTATTTTCAAGTAAAATATTGAAAACTGGAAAGTAATTAAATAAATAATAATAAATTATGTAACTAATGATGTAACTGAATGCGTCATAAACAAAGATTGATTATCTGCATTCACATTTTTCTTTCCTTTGTATTTAAAATAATTGATGGGTATGATAAAATATAATAAAATCAATATAAATAAAAAAAAATCATATAGTCATTTTTATAAATTGCGTAGGATACACCTCATCAGTTTTACTTATTTCTCTAATTAGTATTTTATTCTAATTTATTACAATTAGTTATGTTTGTAATATGGATCATTAATATACTTGTTGCTTCCATTTAAATTTTGTGAATAAATAAATAAAATGAGTCTGAGTGTGTGGCGAGAAGTCAATACGATGAAATAAGGGTACAAAATTCAAAAATATATAATCATAGCTGGGAATTGAACCCCGGAACCGGAAAATTTTGTGGGTGACTATTTATTATTGAACTAATTATTTAAGTCCTGCTTACAGGTTTTAAAATGTTTCTAATACATGCACTCTTAATCTTATTAATATTTTTTTCTCATTCAACTTTTCAATTTCATATTACATAATACTTTCTCAATACTTTTATCTCATTAATATTAAAACTCTCAGATACATGTCCCTCACAAAACATGTATCTATTGAATAAATAAAACGTTTCGCTCGCAAAATAATAATAAATTAATAGCAACGTGTTAGTTAAAAAATAAATAAATGAATGTTCAATAAATCACGAGTCAGAATAAAACATGCTACAAATATATTTTATATTACAGTAATTACTGAGATAATTGTTTTTTGTGTTTGTGTTAATAAATTAAAATTAAAATTGACAAAATATTCAGAATTACTATGTTGTCTTCAAACCCCCTTTTTACTAAGTCCATATGAAGAGGATGAACGTTTTTACATTATTAACTTTTTATTGTAAATTCAAAGACTTGCAGTCAATTTTAATTATTGTGAATAAATAATATTTCTACTCACTTTTGACCAAACGTTTTCGAGTCATGGAGACTCATCTTCAAGGGCGTCCTAGGTCAGGGCGATGGGTTTTTTGTTAGAACTGTGGTTTTTGTATAATGTGATCAAAAGGTTTGTGTGATTTAAAAGTTAATTGTTCATTGAGGATATTTTGTTTATTGTGTGTGGTGTGTTTGCAAATTTCAAATTGTTCCAAGGTGTTGAGTTCGTGTCCTTTAGATATTATATGTAGAATATGCAGGTTGGTAGTGATGTCAGTAAGAGTGTGTCCAGTTTGAATGATATGATCTGCAAAAGTTGATTCGGTTTTTGTATTTAAGGCTATTAAATGTTCTTTGTAATGTTGTTTGAATGCGCGGCCTGTTTGTCCTATGTAAAATTTGTTACAATAAGATCAGTTCAGTTTGTAGATCCCTGGGAGGTCGTATTTGTTTGTGTTCAATGTGGTTTTGGGTACAAGTGAATTTTTTATTTTGTTCTGAATGCGATGGTGTGATCGGCTTTTTTTTGGAGATTTTTGCTAGTATGTTTGATTGTGGATTAATGTATGTCATGTATCTTTTGTCGGTGTTTTGTTTTTGGTTGTTATTTTCTGATTGTATTTGTCAATTAGATCGTGTTTGTAGCCGTTTTCTTGTGCTAGGCATTTTATTTTATTCAGTTCAGTGTTGTAATCTTCGGTGGATAGTGGTGTGTTGTTCAGTCTGTTTAGCATTGACCTGAATGCTGAGTTTTTGTATTGTGTTGGATGATTGGAGGTGCAGTGTGTTGGTTTTCTGTAAATGTTGATTTGTGTTCTTTGCAATTGAGAGGAAAAGGAAATTGATTGATTTGTTGTGATCATATTCTGCTGTGTATTGAATGTTTTTTTGTTTTTTTTGTTTATGTATGACTGGAGCTGTTCACATTATCTTTTGTTTCCTCTGTATATCAGAAGAACGTCGTCTACATATATGTGCCAGTATATTATGTTCTGTGAAAATTTGTTATTAAAGAGTATGTGAGTGTTTTCGCAGTGTTGGAGATAGATCTCGACAAATATGCTGGAAATTGGTAAGCCCATTGGCAATCAGGTCTTGAGTAAAATTTGTTCTTGAAGGTGAAGTAATTTTGTTGAGTGATGATTTTTAGGATGTCTATTATTTCATTTATATGTTCTGTAGCTGTGTTGTTGTGATTAAAGATGTTTTTATTATTTCTATTGTTTCGTTTATAGGTATGTTAGTGTATAGATTTGTTATATCAAAAGATGCTAGAGTGGAGAAGTGAGAAATGTGTCTTTTATTTTTGAGATGAGGTCACTACTGTTTTTTATGTATGTGTTGCTGTTCAAAACTGACACGCCGATTTAGGACGTCCTTGAAGATGAGTCTCCATGACTCGAAAACGTTTGGACAAAAGTGAGTAGAGATATTATTTATTCACAATTAAAATTGACTGCAAGTCGTTGAATGTACAATAAAAGGTTAACATTAACAGCGCAGATCGTTATGGAACAAGAAATCAAAGAATTCAAATTATTATATTTCTCACTAATATTGATTGGGCCATCCCAACGCCTTTTTATAATTTGCCATTTGAGAATGAACTAAACTGTTTCAACAGATGTCCAAAATTGGTTATTTCAGTGTATGAAAAAATAATAAATTATAAACCTGTCTATTAATGAAGTTTTAAATGCAATGATACTCAAATAGACCACAAACAAAAAAAGGTTTTCGAGTTGTGTTGTTTTCCAAACGTGTCTTCTAAATGATGGCTTGGATGCTAGAAGAAGTTTTAAAGGTGTGCTGAATTGTATACACAAACACGTATGCATCCAGTGGCGTAACGTTTTCCTATTGGGCCCCCCGCAACCGATTTTCCGGGCCCCTCTCCTCAAAATCATATAAATATCCCCCCTCACACTTGCCACCACTCCCTGAAAAATTTGCATAATTATTTTGTGGGCAGTTATAATTATGTAAGAGGTAAACATCTTAAAAATTATTTACCTTTTTATCTATTTTTTTTTTTTTTTTTAGGATGAAGCCCACATAGGTCTGAGACCTGTGCGTGGGTAATGAGTTGGATGATGGTGATTTATGAGATGGACCTACAGTTTTAGGTGGGTTCCGAACCACCGGGAAGTGAACTATTAAATTAAATTTATTAAATTTAAAAATTCAATCATGTTTCAAGGGGTGCTAGTCTAATGATTTTGGCTGTATCCTACGGGCTCCTGAAAGATGGAAATAGTTGAGAGTTGATTATATTATAAATAATTAATCTAGAAACCTAGAAACCTTGAGATTGATGTCTTCCATAGGATCCACATTCACATCCTCCTTGTTAGCACCTTCGCTCCTTCTCCCAGAAAATGTGTTCTCTGAGAATTCGCCTCGTTTGCAGACACGGACACAGGTTCAATTTTTAATAAAAAAGGAATTTTATCTAAATTACCGCGAAATTACTAAGTCAGGAAAAGAGAAAAAATTTAAGAAATTTATTCTTAAGAGGCAGAAGAGAGAAAACGTAAACTACTTATACAGTACTTGATCCTATTATAAGAAAAAATTCAACTGCGTTGGGATAACTGACACAATTGAACCAAAAATATTATTTATATACTTATACAATAATCACATAATTTATCCGATATATATCAAGGGTATAAATATTCCTTCTGAACATTGTTTAAAAATGAACTAGTCGATAAAAAATAGAAATAACTAAAACATGACCGCACAACATCACAATACCATAAACGCAGCATGTTGAAAAATAGAATTGAAATGAAAAAAAATGGCACTCCAAATAATAAAACTCACGATCACGAACTCAATATGCATTATGGTTTACGCTAGGCCAATTTACCGGACACGTGTTGGCCGACTGGCCGACATGCATCTAACTGGACGATTCAAAAGAGACTAAATTCAAAATACTGTATGAAGAAAAACATTGACTGATTTCTACCCAACCACCACTTTCCATTACGTTGTATATGCTAATATACATTGAGGAATTTGATGGGAAAATAATATTAATCTCCTCTAATATTTGCACTGTGGAGACATAGCCGTCATGATTTATAACATTTTAGATAATTTTGTTTGAAGAGTGTTTTGTCCTCGGTATGTCTCCATTTCCATTTCCTGAAGTCACAACATCCTGCTTCTGAATTCCTTTACTAAAGCTATCTGCGAATTGATACAGTAAACAATAAACATTGACCTGATAATATTTAGCTAATTCATTCTTTCTTTCTTCCATCAGTGTTTCAGTTTTATTTCTTTTGGGAAAATTTTTTATCTTTCAGTCTGGGCACGGGCCATTTCTTGAAAAATATATTTTCATTCCGGGCCCCCCCGCGCCGCGGGGTCTGCGGGGGTGTACGTTACGCCACTGTATGCATCCAGACCCTGAGTAAAGATGGAAGTATGCTGCTAGGAATATAGCTTAAAAATTCTTTTGGTGGGCTTGGCAAACTGATATAACTCAGTTAACTCAGTGAAAAAAGCAATCGCAACCTACGACAGTCCCGTTGGGTAAATGCTCTTTGGATCAAAACATAATGTTTTGTCACCCTCAGGCAAAATCGGCTAAGAGACTATACACACATTATATTAATGCCAAGCTGCTGTAGTAGACAGTTTGAGGAGCGCGCGATGAACGGGTGAAAGCATGTGTTTATTTATTCTTTCGGTCGCTATTCGTCATACAGTGAAGATGAAACTTATTGATATTGTGCAGAAAATAACTTGAAATTTAATCTCCTACAATCAACTTTCAATTTAACTTTAAAACGGCCGTGTATAAGACAATGAATTTGAACAACAGTCACCCAGTACGTATTATTTCATTAATTTGAAGATTTTATCGGTTTTATTATTTCAATGTAAGCCTGCTCTGGCATAAATAATATTTTCTCTGCTTGATTATTCTCAATTTCTTGAATCAATGAATTCTTGCATTATAATCTCACTAATTGACAAAAATATAGTTGTTGATGTAGTTATATATTTTAAATAAACTAAAAATTAAAACTAGTTTACTAGAATGTAAAATAAAACAAAATAAAGACATTTTTAGTGTGATATTGTTACAGACTATTATTATACTATATATTTACTATATTTTACTATCAATGACCTGTCCATGACTTAGCAAATTGCGTACTTGTCGATCGACCGTTATAATTGAACTAGTTATTATTTACTTTGAACTAGAATTATCATTATCATTGTTAAAAGCTACTATAGCTAGAAGCAGGAAGACCGAACCCCAATTCAAATCCTAAGAACTATTTTTTGATTGGTTTTCTTTTTAATTGTATGGATGGAATGGTTATGATTTGAAACCGATAATAAACATAAATAATTACTGAAAATTAAATAGTGAATTTAACACTTACTTATTCGTGTAATGGCCTTTTTGCATGGTTGTAATGCTTCCTCAGCTGAATCGGAGGAAGCACTACAACGACATGAAATGGCCATCATATGAATAAATAAGTGGTTATTAACTAGAAATGTTTATTTTCAATAATTATTTACGTTTAAATATCAAGTGAGAAATAAGTGTGAAACTACACAAAATAATAAAATTTATACTTGGCAGGTGAGCTATCACAATTCTGGGAATTGAGCATACTTATTACATTTTTTTTCATTACATAAGTATAGTAAAGCATAATAAATAATGTTATATTTAACTGTACGTAATTGTTTTCGCATTAATATCAAATCATAGGGAATGAAAGGTTTCCAGATCCTGAACAAGGGAGATTCCAACTTAGAGCGCCCACCCCAAGGACAATATTTTACTAGTATATTGATGAAAAAAATCATGGCAATGAATGATATGTGATAGTCTTCAAATGAAGACAAATAAACTGCCTTGAGCCAAAACAATTAACTACTGTAGTTTCTTACCTTCAATTTGTCATCAGCTCTCAAGTGCCCATCATAATGGCCATATTTAATTATTAATTATTCAAAATTACTAAATTTTCTTCTTTTTTTTCATTTGTAATTAAAAAAAAACATTTTGTATATTTTCTAAATTTTATTGATAACTCATTGTGCAATATATTAAAATTATCTCTTACATTAATAGATAAGAATTCTTTCCTCACACACGGATCTGTAGTCCATGTGGGGAAATATATTTCTTTATATTTTAATTGTATTCTCATTATGATTGTAATATGTTGTGTGGAAATAAAATTCAATTCAATTCAATCAATTCAATATGGAAAATGTTCTTAACTGCAATACCGTAGTTCTAAACCCCTTCTTTATTTTTCTTCTGCTTCTGTTCTCCTTCTTTTCAGCTCACTCAGCAATTTCATAAAAATAATTAAAGTCGTGTAAAAAATGTATAAATGGTAGAAAGAGCCAGTGGCGGATTTATGGGGGGGGGGGGGGGGCTTTCGGGCTGAAGCCCCTCCAAAACCTCCAAAAAGTATTTGGAAGAGTGTAAATTTTTTACCAATAAAATCAGTTTGAAGCTTGTAAAATAAAAAATAAGCAATAATTACCTAATTCCACTACTAAGTCTTCAATTGTATGAAATCCGTTAACGTTTTAATACTGCATAATGTCTTAGTTACATTTATATTGCCTGCAACCAATCAACTCAGTGTTTCGATTTTTGTACTTACTGAATAGAAAAAGTAGTGCAACATAAAATTGCAGTAATTGAATCACGGCAGTACCAACATTCTTTTAATACTGTAATGAGGAACTACATTAACATATCAACCAATGATATTTTTTAACATTCTATCACAGTGGTTGGCAAACCAGTGATCACCAGCTACTGATAAAAATTCCAGATACAACGCTTGCATTGGGTTTACTTATATTTAATATGGATCTAATACCATTTTAACTGATTTCTCAAAGAGATTATACAACAATTTTCTGGGGCAGTAACTTCAGATTCCATATTTCTATAAGAGGAAAACTAATCGTCAGATAAAACTTTAGAAAAACATCTCTTTTTACAGTGTGGAATTCACGCAAAGTTTATCTATTAAAACTAGATGAAACATTAGTTAATTGAAAAATTTGCAACTATCTAAAGCTGTTACATTGATTTTCATTCTTAAAAATTGAATAATATAACTGTAATACCGGAATAATACTATGTTCCTTGACAAACTGCTGAACATACCAGATTCAGCCATAATTCAATCAAAATTTTCCAATATACTTTAAATTTAAATTAATTTTATTGCTGATATGGTTCAAAGCACTAGTAAAGCTATTTTTTATTTCCCAATAATATGAATAATAACTATCGGGCATGATTGGTAATGAAAAATTCAAAATCTTTCAAAATACTAGCCTACTTGTATTCAGAACACCTTCCCGCCCCCCGCCATAATAATAAGTAGCTACCAGCCACTCTCAAAAACATTTCTGGATCCGCCACTGGAAAGAGCATGCAGCCTACTTTTTAAAGAATGATTGCTTCAAAACTGAATTGAAATAAATGGCATTGAAATACTGTATTTGATAATGCTTTCGAATCTATTGAGCTTAGTTAAATTCTAAAGCATCTATTTTGTGTGATTCCCATTGTTACATTACTATGAAGTAATGTAACTTGATTGTCACTAATTTTTTTTATTTAAATCATGCACACCCATTGCTGTGATTAGATGATTTAGATAGCTGAATTCGTTATTAGATTATTTCCCTTGCAGTGCATTTGAAAATCAAAGAATTAATTAAATTGCAAAATATTTATAATATTTAATTTTTTGTAAGTACTATTTTAAATGTCTAATTAAAGATTGAAGACTCTGTACTGAAAATTAGAAAAAAATCAGACACGATGGTACAGCTGTGTAAACATGATAAAACGCAACAGTAAAGCAACATTACAAATACCAGGGAAAACACATGAAAAAGTAATATCCAATTAATTGTCTGAATATATTGCACTCACTAGATTCTAAATTATTGTCCAATGTTATTTCCATTATGGGATAAGATTGAAATTATATTCAACTAAAATGGCATTTTTCATTAGTATCCTTATATTTATAGATATTTTTGAAATTAGTAGCCTTTCCAAACTCATATTTTCAATATGAAAAATTTCAATAAGATCTATGCATTTAATAAAATGTTATATTGTATTAAGGTAAGACAGACTGAACTCTATCAACTAGTTGATGATTTTGAAAATGGCAGGATTCATACTGAAGCTGGTTAATGCAACCTTGAATCATCAAATTATAGTCAGAGAGCCTAAAAGAACCTCTCTTATTATTATTATTTCTGTATTATTAGTATACTATTATTATTATTTCATTGAAAGAGATATAAATTAAAAACAAAGCAAATAATACACTCATATCGGTATCAATTTTATTCTATTATACTATTTTGCAATTATGAAAAAATATATTATACATTTAGAATGTTCGATGAAATTTCATTGAAAGAGATATACATTAAAAACAAAGTAAATAATACACTCATATCGGTATCAATTTTACCCATGTTAGAAAGGAAAAATTCATAAGTGGTGTACCAGTTGAGTTTAGCCACAACCGGACTAATTGCTGTTTTATTTAAATTTAAATGAAATCTATCATTAAATCCAATTATATATAAACTTTAATGTTCGTAGCCTGTACATTTATTTTCCAAACGTTTATTTTTTACTTGAATTATCCGTGAATAACTTTTGAAAACTGTGGAGTCGATTCGAGCTTATTTCTATTTTATTAAAGGCTCTTTTTCCTCAGCATTACTATCTTTTTAATTTTCATTTAAAAATGTTTCATAAATTGAAAAAATCATATAATGCAACAGTTTTTGTTGTGTTAGTGAAGTGTATAGAGTTACGGTAATAATATTAGTAGTGTTTTTCTCAAATTTATTCGTCTACCGGTAAAGACTGTAACACAGTAAATATTTTTTTCATTTCAAGTTAATTTTGGTAATATTTTTACAGCAAAGCGGTCCCATTCTCCCATTTTTTATTGTTAGCGGTATTTAGTTTTTTCCATACAGCTTTATTCCTTGGAGGTGTATAATTTTTCTTATCAAGGCACTTTTAATATCTACCATTGTAAAATCATATTCAGGTGAGACAGAGTTGAGATAGATGCATTACAGAATTCTCAGATTATGAGCCGGTTGATGATTTTGTAAAGGTGTATGATTCATAAGTGGTGTTAAGGCGCAGTTTACAGCCTCAAGCTGACCAATTTTTTATTCAAATTCAAAAGGGAACTAAAATTCCATTTATTATTATTATTATATTTAGAAGTGACCGACTTGAGATAGATGCATAGAAACGTCTTATGATTATTAGCCAGTTGGTGATTATGTAGGAGGTAGAAAGACAATACTCCTATAGATTAAAAAAATCTATTACTGTTATATTTATTCAGGTCAGACTAAGTTGGGACATGTAAGAAATATAAAGTTGAAATATAAGATTCCTATTTTAACTTTTTAAGTGAATTCATATGGTCCATATCCATATCGGTCGGCGAAATTCGATTCAGCTTTTGATGTTATGGCTTGAAAATTCTAATTATTCTTAATAAAAAAATTTGACTGCAAGTCGTTGAATTCACTTAAAAAGTTATTATTAACAACGCAATTCATCATGGAACAAAAAATCCAGGAATTCATATTTTGTTAAACTGACGACTTAACACTGTCTAATTCTAATGCAAATAAGAAAAACTAATTGCAGCATTCATCGGTTCATTAATGAGTCCCCTATCAGGAGTGATGATCAGTACCAGCCTTATTGCTTATTCCCTTACCTTAAGGTATTCCCATATCTTATTCATTCAAACACCTATACTGTTAACAACCCAGGATAAAACTTTCAGATCATACAAGGAACATTGCATAGAAAAATTTGGTTTATTTGTAAAAATAGAGAAACAAGAAAAAATATACAAATGAACAGTTACCTGAATGTAGTATTACAGTGATTTGAAAAAAATCATAAATTGGATGGTGGTATTTGATAAGGTTGGCCTATTTCAATTTTAAGAACTCCAATTTTAAAAATTATCTTTGTCCCTGGTCCATTAAGCAACTTGATTACTAAATGGCCTTACTTGCTGATAAAACTTTATTTCATGTTTATTCGCACTGAAAAGGCACTGAAAGAGGTAAAGAATCTGACTTTCGATTATTGTAAAATCTGTTACAATTGCTACTTGCCCTCACCTACAGAGGCCGCATTGAATATGCTGTCAGAACATTGACTAAACAATTGCCACCTAATAATCCGTTCTGAATGTAGATAGGCTACTTGAAAAGTACAAATTTTCCAAAACTTTATATAAACAATGTAGTATGGTATTTTATTTCTTTTGACATTCGGTTTTCTGTGTATTTTCTATTATCTTCTCTTTTTTTAAATAATTGTTTTCTTTTTTTTCAAAAACAAAATTATTTTTTTCAGCTGTGATATAATTTATTCATTTGGGCAAGATTTAGCCCAGCTAAATATTTTCTAGCAACTTAATCAATAATATTCTTAATAATTATTTTATTTGACATAGAATTGTATTCATCCAGCTATTTCCAAAAAAAAAAATAGGCTGAGTAATAACCATGTATTTGAGTAGCAAAAACTTTAATGTAACTCAATGATGGATTGTAGAAATAATAAACTAGTGGGTTGCAAGTCCAGATATATTGAGAACACTGTTTTATAAGACATACATGTTCAATTATTATAAAAACTAACCTTTGATTGTATCAAAGCTGTGAGAGTAGATTTATATTAATTACATATTCTGTATTTCATTTTTATACATTTTTTACTCCGATTTTAATTTAATTTTTGCTTTTTTCTTTGATTCTTTCAGTGTTACACAAGCTACATATTACAATTAGACATTAATAATTGTTAGTGGGTAAAGTACATTATTACTACAGTTAGTATTCTATACAATTTATTGTTAACTTTTCATGTGAAATTTAACGACTTGCAGTTGACTGCAAGTCGTTAAATTTCACATGAAAAGTTAATATTAACAACGCAGTTCGTCATGGAACAAGAAATCTAGGAATTCAATTTATTGTATTTTTTCAAAGCAGGCCATTTACGTTTTAATTGTCAATTACCTAACATCTCCCAGAAGAAGATGCATTTAATATTTTTTTTTTTTTTTTTTTTTTTTTTTTTTTGTAGATTACGTCTTGGAGACTCCAGTTAAGGAGTATAAGACAAGTCAGATCAACAATATTATACACTAGATACCATAATTACTTCAATTAGTTGAGGTGAGGCTTAATTTTGATGTGAAAGGAACTCTTGTACACTATAAAAAGCTTTATCAACTAAATATTTCTTCAATTGTTTTTTAAATATTTCTATATTTTCAAGACTCTTCAAAAACTGCGGTAGCTTGTTGTAGAATTTCCTACCAATATAACTAGGTTTTTGTTTGAATAGGCTACTATTGTGACTCACCAAGTGATAATCTCCTCGGCTTCTTGTATTATAATCATGTACATCAAGATTTTGGTTAATATCATTCGTTTTTACATATAAAGTAGCTTCATACACATATAAGCAGGGTACAGTTAGGAGACCAAGTCTCTTGAACAACGGCCTACATGAATCTAATCTATTTACTCTTTCTATACACCTAACCGCTTTCTTTTGGATCTTAAACACCCTATCAAGATTTTGTTTTGATGAATTACCCCATACTAAGATAGCATACCTGATATGTGACAGTAAGAGCCCATGGTAAGCTGTAAAAAGTAACTTTTTGTCATTCAATCTAGCGAGCTGTCGCAGGACAAATACCCCAGATGAAATTTTACTACATATTTTCTCAATGTATGGAGTCCAGGTCAATCGTCTATCCAACGTAACTCCTAGAAATGCAATTTTTTCTTCCTGGTCTAATTGATTATCGTTTACAAACACGTTTATAGCCCTATCTTCATTTAAATTATGTTTGTTTTTGAATTGAAGGTATTGGCATTTTTTACTATTTATAGTTAATTTCAACTGGTTTAAAAATTGGACAATGGACTGCACACCTATATGGGCACTTATTTCTAAATTATCTAGAATGGAATTGCTGAAAATGAGTGATGTATCATCAGCAAATAAGAGGGCTCTACCACTAATTAATTCTTTAGGTAAACGGTTGACATATAACAAAAAAAGCAATGGACCTAGTATTGACCCCTGAGGCACTCCAGCTTGCACCTCTAATTTATTAGATTTATTCTTTACTATACTATTACCAACTACTGTAGTTAGTTCTACACATTGTTTTCTCCCAATAAGATATGATTCAAACCATTTCAGTTCAACCCCATTTACACCTACATTTTGCAGTATTTCCAATAAAGTTCTATGATTAACACAATCAAATGCCTTTGACAGATCTAAGAAGATTGCAGTAGCTTTATCACCTGAATCTATTATATCTATTAGTTTTTCAACTAGAGAAACTATGGCTGTTTTTGTTGATCTCCCTTTCTGGAAGCCATGCTGTTCATCACAGATAAAGTTAGCTTCTTGAAGGTGCAGAAGTAACCTATTTAGAACTACTCTTTCAAAAATTTTACTTATTACATTTAAAATACTAATGGGCCTATAGTTTTCTACCATTTCTCTATCGCCACTTTTGAAGATTGGCAAGATCTTCCCCTCTTTTAAATTATCTGGAAAAACACCTTGTTCTAATGAATGATTGATCAGATGAATCAAAGGGTCTAACAATTGATCTTTACATTCTTTCAGAATTTTACTGGATACCCCATCCATTCCTACAGTTTTTTTATTATTTAAACTATCAATGATATTCGACAACTCGTCTTGGCATACTGGGTGGAATTTTAATTCGTTCTGAATCCCCTCAGTATTCCTCATGTTTGCATCACTAATACCTGTATTAAGAGATTTTTGAAGATCCTTAGCAACCAGTTGATAATATCTGTTAAAGAAATTACAAATGTCTACACTATCATCAATATATTTTTTATTTTCGTTAATTATTCTGGGGACACTAGTATAAGCATCTACATGAGCTACTTGCCTATTTTTGTTTATTACATCCCACACTGCTGTGTTAAAGTACACACTATTATTCAAAATTTCAGCTGTTTTCTTACATTTCGCTCTTTTCACTTTTTTCATATAGTTTTTCTTTAGAGCTTTGTAATTATCTTCACTTAACATATTTCTAGATAGTTTGAATTCATCATATGCATCTTTAACCCTATTTCTTTCTGCAAGGATATCATCAGTTATCCACTCTTCAATCTTGTCTAATTTGTTCTTTACAGGGACTTTTTTAACTGGACAACTCATAGTAATATGAAACCTTAAAATATTAATGAAACTATCATATTTGTCATTTAAACTATTGCTATTGTAAACCCTACTCCAGTTTTCTTGTAGCAGATTCTGCTTCAAACAATCGATATTCCCCTGTTCACATTGTTGAATTTCTTTCATTACTCTACTCTTTTTAATTGATTTATGACCTTGCAACCCCACCTCTAAGATTTGATAGTCATGATCAGATAGTTCCGAGCCGCCTAATCTTGTTTTAGAGTAATCTATATTAGTAAGGATGTTATCAATTATTGTTTGTGATGTTCTTGTGACTCTGGTATATTCATGAACTTTTATTTCCAAGTTATTCATGCATATAATATCCTTTAAATCTTCTGTCATTTTATTCTGTGTTGCAAAGTCTGTATTGAAATCTCCCGCTACAATAACGTTTGTAAAACGAGTAGTAGTAATCTCTAAAAGCCTATTGAATAGTTCACAAAAATTGTTCCATTCCCCATTTGGTGACCTGTAAATACCTAACACCGCTACTTCGAAATTATTGTCGATTTTTACTCTCAAACCAGTAACTTCTAGATCCATTTCCACAGCAAATTTCTCTACATATTCTAAATTAAATGTTTGCATATTCTTAGCATTTTTAGTGAAGATAGCTACTCCCCCACTTCGATGAGATGTCCTGCAATACGACGTTTTCAATGAATAGTTTGGAATATTAAGTTGTGACAATTCATCTTCTTTTAAACCATGCTCTGTGAAAATAGCTATATCAGGAGCCTCTTCTTTAAAAAATACTTCGATTCTATCTATTTTGTTACGAATGTATTGAATATTCTGATGGAACACAGTGAGTACCGGTACTTCCCTATCATCCCTTATTACTTTATCGTTGCTTTTGCATATTGAAGTAGATTTACTTAATCTCTTAGAATCTTGAGAGCCTATCAGATTGCTACAAGAGTTCCTTCCACTAATGCTATCCTGATTTTTTGATCGATTAACGTCTTTTAATACAATTGAAGATATGAATTTATCATCTGAAACTAGTTTCCCTTCCCGGTTTTGAGCCACTTTACTAAAAAAGGTTCGTTAGATGATTGTTTAGGAGAATTATTGACAGTAGATTGCAAACGACTTTCAATCAGCTCTGCCAGCCTATTACAAAATATTACTTTGCCAGATTGATTTAGATGTAGACCATGATTAGTGAAGTTTTGTTTTTTCAGCCTTTCATTTAGAAAACAAATCCCCAACTGCTTAGAATTCTTATTTTTTAGGCTGTTGATTGTATTATGAATTGATTTATTTGTTGACTTAATGGCTTCATTTAGCTCTGGCCTATCAAACCTATACGGAATTGTACTTATTATTACATTAGTTTTTTGGCTGAGTGGCACAATCTCTTTAATTTTTTCATTTATTTCAGGAAGATGTTTTAGATTAGGTTCATTTATATTGTTTGAGCCACCCAGTACTATTAGAAAATCGTTTTTTCCAAAATCTTTAGTTTGTTCCTGTGCTGACTCTACGATAGCGTTTATAGGGGCACTTGGTTTGAAAAAGCTCTGAACTTCATACTTATTTTTTAATCTTTTATTTAGTAGGTCACTACAGTCTCGTCCATGACTGGATGTCAAGAGCAGTACTCTACCTTTCCTATCGTTATTTGCCCTTACTTTAGTTTTGGTTGCTGTTTGCAAAACCTGACTATACGTTTTTGTTTGACCATTTCTATTTATTTTTTCCCCATTTGATTTAGGTTCTACTTTTTTTGTATTGATCAGAGGTTCAGATCTTACATTAGCCAAGTTTATTTTTGATTTTAATATTTCGATTTCCTCCGACATAGACCTACATTGACTCGTGAGATTTAGTATTTCAGTTTTATGGTCTTCCTGCTGCAATTTTACAATAACTTCCAGAGATTTTATGTGATCCACTAACCCTATTCGTTCTTCCTCAGAATTTTTTAGTGATGTTTCTAATTTTGTTTTCAATTTGGTGTGATCACTCAATAGTTTAGCAACCTTTTCTTCTACATCTACAGTAGCTTTAAGAGCTGTTGGAGATTTTTTCGTTAATAATTGCTGAGATCGCGTAGCTACTTGAGTTTTAGTTGAACAATTAGATTTAGATGCCTTGTTTGGACTCATTTTCCTAGCTAAAAATTGTTTTCAATTGATTTTAGTTAAATGTTTAATGAAATATTACTTAATTTATTACAATTGTCAACTTGAGACTATTTAATTACAAGAAAATTTATCAATATCGGTACACCTAACCTCGAAAATAGAATTTGACTTTTTATTTAAATACTTTAACTTATATTAGACAAGTTAATGATGTAAATTATTAAGATATTATAAATACTAATAATAATAAACAAAAATACTACTTATCCGTTCGAATTAAAATTCTATGCTTCAAAATTCGCAGAGCCTGTTCAGACAACGTATGCACAGTACCACTGCTACCTCGATTCTCCCCATATGCTGGCAGTTCATTGACTCAACAATGAACTAATATTAATATAACTAATACTAATACTGAACTAATACTAATACTGAACTAATACTAATATTAATATTCTCTCGCAGCAGAGGATGCATTTCAGATGCTGGCAGATCATTAATTCTACAACTGCCACCTGATAATCCTCTCTGAATATAGATAAGCTTCCTGAAAAATACAAATTTTCCACTCCTGTCCCCTTGCTGTCACAATATATTATTAGTAAGCAAATAACACAATTATTTATGTAATTTTGATTCAATAGAAGTGTTTCCCAACTGATTGATGCAACCAAGTAAAGTAGTATCCAATACTAGTACAGTATTTGATAAAAAATACTAGTTTACTGAACTCCAAATGTTTTACATCAGACAGAGACACAACTTTCAGAAGATATGATAACCATGTATTTGAGTAGCAAAAACATTAAAGTAACTCAATGATGGGTTGTAGAGATATTAAATTAGTGGGTTGCAAGTCCAGATATATTGGGAACACTTTTATAAGGCATACATCATTCTCAAAATAAATGTTATTTATTTTTAAATATAAAAATTCTCTTTCTCATCCATGACAAACATATTTGTTGATTACAATCAAGTTCCTGGATTTCCTGTTCCATGACGAACTGCGTTGTTAATATTAACTTGTTATGTGAATTTAACGACTTGCAGTCAAATATTCATTAAGAATAAGTAAAATTTACTTACTCTGTAGGCCGAGCGCTTTCGAATCTTTCAGAATCATTCAGAGGCCTCTGAAAACGGATCTCAAAGATTCGAAAGCGCTCGGCCTACAGAGTAAGTAAATTTTACTTATTATTAATGAATATTTGACTGCAAGTCGTTAAATTCACATAACAAGTTAATACAATCAAGTTCTTCAATTTTTCTTACAAGGTTACATGGCGATCTAATACATTTTAGATAATTTTTTTCTAATTCAATTCATAAGTTTGTCAATACTTGTATTGTAGCCTACATACGATTAAATTAAATGTTTGGTTCATAAATTTAAAAAAAGTCCACAATAATAACATTATCAGATTTCACAATAGTCTCCACTAAAAACATTCTATAATTTCACAATGTTTTAGAAACATTTTCTGGTTAAACAGTAAAATTAAATGTTCACTTGACTTTTAGTTTTAGAAAGATTAATCCATTATTATTTTGCATCGTTATAAATTAGGTGAGGGCTATTTAATTAATAATCTAGAACGAATAATGCAAATGTTGTGACAATCACTTGTAATGTCCTATTTTGGTCAATCAGGTGAGTTAAACAAAATAATAACTCATCTGATATATCTGATCGGAAAGCTGAACCAAATTTAATGTACAATATGATAATAATTAACATTCGAGACACTATAGTTTCGACAGTCACATCATTGTCAATCTCTATCAAACTGCCAGTTTTGTTAATTTGATAGAGATTGACAAAGACGTGGCTGTCAAAACTATAATATCTCGAATGTTAATTGATTGGTGGTTACAAAATCTGTATTATTTGTTATGGATACAAGGGCGGTCCCAGCTTCAAATTTTGGGGGGGGTCATGAATGAATTTTTGCTGACCTTATTTGCAAGATTTTCCCTCCTACCACACCTCGCCCCCCCCCCCCCCCCCCTGACAATAAGCTTGGTCAGACAGGTGAGTCCGCCAGGAAAACATCCCCCCCCCCCCACCATAAAATTATAATGTTCCACCTCAGATACTATATTTGACTTCATTCCAATATCCACAACTGAAATTCATTCTGAAAAAGGTGTTACTTGATGAATTTTAATGCTATTATCGAAATAATATTATAGCTGTAAATTATCATGTGAATGTATTTACAAACGTGAAATGAAGCAAATTTGTATTCAGTATAATATGTGAAAGGTTCCAATAAGCCTACCCTTGATTGTGGCAGGCAAACTCTATAGTCTACCTTCACAGTAGGCCAATATCCCATGTCTCAAAGCTCTCCTCTTACAATTATACGAAATTTGTGACTCAAGGGGGTCCGGGAATCCTCCCCTGGGAAAAATTGGAAAATAAACTCTCTGAAACTAGATTTTGAGCGTTTCTATAGACATGAATCCGTATATTTCAACCCACTTCATGAGTCAACATGAATTCTACCTAGTGCTCAAATCATCGCTAATGATTCGGGATCTAGCCTTGGCTTCACCCTTGCCTCTTCCATGCAAAAAAAAGAACAATTTTATACTCTTCTAGGACTATCCCTGGTCAAGTTGGCTAGAACTAGTTTTGAATTGATGAACATTCTTCTATTTAGCTAAAGATTAAAAATAATAATAAGGAAAATGTTTCTCGTCAATTATTCCACAGGATATTGAATCAGAGTTGAAATTTTCCAGATTTCTTTTATTTTGACTAGCTTCCGCTTCCGAATAATATGAACTATTAGAATATTTCTATAATTGAAGATAAAAGATATTTCAAATGGCTGAAATTTGGTATACAATCATGTTCAGTTGACGTCGTAAATGTGTGTTTCAAGAAAAAGCTCCAAAAATGGACCAAAATTACGACCTTAATTAACGTTTTTTGAAAACTGAGCTACTTTTTTCAGCATTTCTTGAGAACTATTACAATGAAAATGTAGAAATTTCAGATTTTATATACAGGTTTAGGAACTAGACACGCGGTAATGAAATTTTGAAAAATTTCTCAAAACACTCCCAAAATTTACATTATTTATTTGAAAACTATGCGATGATATTTCAGCTTTTCTCATGTAGGCTAATCCGTGTATGGAAATATTGAAATTGGGTATACATCTTCGGTTGAGGGACCCAGATACGAACTACAAACTATGAAATGATTCGAATTTATTTTTTCAAAATACACCAAAAATGAACGATTGTTTAAAATGATTACTGTAACAATGGGCCGAAGAGGTTGAGATTAAATTCACGTTTTCTATTGAGCCATAGACGCATGATGATAGAGAGTTTAAAAATACTTTCTAAAATACGCCGAAAACTGTCATATGGGTCCAAAATTAACGATGAGTTTTTTGGTCACAGCTTCTCAAGAAACCGAAGAAAAGGCTATAAAAGTTAGGTATCCAGGTTCATTTATAACTAGATGAGTTCCAAGTAAATTTTTCGAAATTTTCTTGTAGAAGGTGCAACAATTGGTATTTTTTTAAATATTGTATAAAATTCCCTCTCCCGTCACTGGGTCTAGACGCACGGGTAAGGTGAGCGAAGCGAGCCTGTCGGTTTTTCAAATGATAGAAAATAATAGATTTCAAACAAGGACTGGAAAATCGAGATGGAGAGCTGCTCACCTAACAACGAATTGAGTAACTGATAAAAGTGAAGATAAAGTCTTCACGGGACCCTAGGCTAGATCGAGAACAACAGTTATAAAAATTTGAATACAAAAACGTGTGATTGTTTGGGATGAGACAAATAAATTAAAATTAATTTTAAAGTTCTTATTATTTTGTACAAAACAAGAAACTAGCAAAATTAGATGGATAACTAATCAACAATAAATTACGTTGAAAAACTTTATTTCAAACTGGAGTGAGATGATCCATAAGTAACTTACAACTTCATAAATGTGAATCGCGACACAATTCAAGTCACTAAGATGAGCTTAACTTTCGGGAAAAACAGAATACTATATCAACAAATTAATGTGACCTAAACTTCCTGACTGCAGACAGGCAACAGAGAGCTATCGAACTTGAGATTTTTTTGTAGATTACGTCTTGGAGACTTCAGTTAAGGAGTATAAGACAAGTCAGATCAACAATATTATACACTAGATACCATAATTACTTCAATTAGTTGAGTTGAGGCTTAATTATGATGTGAAAGGAACTCTTGTACACTATAAAAAGCTTTATCAACTAAATATTTCTTCAATTGTTTTTTAAATATTTCTATATTTTCAAGACTCTTCAAAAACTGCGGTAGCTTGTTGTAGAATTTCCGACCAATATAACTAGGTTTTTGTTTGAATAAGCTACTATTGTGACTCACCAAGTGATAATCTCCTTGGCTTCTTGTATTATAATCATGTACATCAAGATTTTGGTTAATATCATTCGTTTTTACATATAGAGTAGCTTAATACACATATAAGCAGGGTACAGTTAGGAGACCAAGTCTCTTGAACAACGGCCTACATGAATCTAATCTATTTACTCTTTCTATACACCTAACCGCTTTCTTTTGGATCTTGAACACCCTATCAAGATTTTGTTTTGATGAATTACCCCATACTAAGATAGCATTCCTAATATGTGACAGTAAGATAGTTAAATAGAAGGCTATTGGAGTGTTCTGTTTGGAATAGGTTTCAAAAATATAAGGTAGACCTACTCCGAGTTTCAAATTATCTGGGTAGTGTAATCTGTACAATTGTACAGGAATTTTGCAATTTCCTATAAAATTTGATTTCAACATGGTTTATTATAAAGTATGACTAATGAGCATACCTAAAATTGAGTAAAATTGTACTAGTTCAGTGTATTAATTTTATTTATCCCAGATGATTTTTTAGTGAGGCTCAGATTTTGGGGGGGTCATGACCCCCATGACCCCCCCCCTGGGACCGCCCTTGTATGGATAGCTATCACAATATCTTTGTTGTATTGCGTTTTCCATGTCATGATTTACCAAACGCTTTGTATTAATAATTGTTAAAAATTTCAGTTTCCATTTAAATTCAAATAGCCTAACTGAAAATATATTTAGTTGATATACTGTACTACAAGTGACCATTTCAGATTATTTTAAGTCTCAACTTTTGTAATTTTATGTATGATGACTATTGTAATATATGTGAATACTGTTTGTATTGACTTGTCTTAATAATTTATGTGTGGAATTTTCAAGGCATAATTTTGAAACACAGTTTGTACATCCACTGCTAGGTGTTATTTCAATTATTTGTTTTATTGTGTATTTCACATCATTGATTTTTCTAGCACCTTGTATTGATCATTGTTAGAAAATTTCAGTATCCACTTCAAACAATGGAAGATAATATTTGGCTGATAATGATTTTCATGGTGTACAAATGATTATTTAAGACTAATTTTAAGTCTTTGATGTTTGCCATGACGAAATACTTGAAGAATCTAATATCAAAACTGACACTGTATTTCAATTAAATATATGATTTTCCTTCTTTTACTGGAGGTCTAGAGGAATGCATTTCACTTCTGAAGAGAAGTGGAGTACTAGTCAATACCAACCAGTATACACACATTACAATAGTCAGACGCTGAGTAAAGAGGCTGACGAAGCTTCTCTTTAAAAGTGAAATGCATTCCTCCAGTATCTCCAGTAAAACTGAGTGAAAATCATATATTTAATTGAAAGATAGTGTCAGTTTTGATATTAGATAATTTTAAGTCCCAACTGTTGTAATTTCATCGATGGTGACTACTGTAATGTGTGAATACTGTTAGTATCGACCTGTACTCCATGTCTGGAAACTTCAAGGCATAATATTTAAAATATAAATTATAATAATAATAATTAAAATTCGGGAGAATAAAGGGCGGAAGAAGGAAGAAGCGTTGGAAGAAGTTTTAAATTAGCCAGGAAAAAGATCCTAAGCCCTATCTTAAAATTTCTAATACCCATTGTCAATAATTATATTCCTATGGCTTTGACATAAAAGTAATGGAAATAAATGGATTTTATGGCATCAAGAATAATGAAACAAACATTGAAGGAAATCGCATATTTTACACAGAAAAAATCTAAAATTCCAATAATTAATACAGACAGTCAGACTCAAACATGACGTGACTGCTAGGCAACCAAACATGAATGAAATGATGTGGTTTTAAGGAGTTTTGGCGATGCTAATGAGCGAATTTTCTTTCAATATGCTACATTTTCTTTGATAGATTGATTTTTAAATAATAGGCCGAGTCATATTACAGAAATCAGAAATATAGCATCTATTCATTATATAGTTTTATTAGTTATTTTTGCAGATAGAAATTATTTCAGGTGAAGTAAAATTCACTATAATCTTAATATTCTAACATTCAATAAAATCTGATTTTGAGAATTGATGTTTTTTCTTTGGCGACGATTACTACACAGGATTTCACACATGGAGTATGAGTCACTTTAATAATATTCACTAATAATAAATACAATCGATTATAGTTACCCTAAATACTATTACAATAAATGAGTCTTGAAATTTTTTGAAAGGAACTCATGTACACTATAAAAGCTGGCAATAAAGAATACAATCTTAGGTTCAGATATCTAGTTACAAGTTTCTCCACTAGGTAGAGTGAGCATCCACATTGTCAGCTTACTAGAGGGAATTGAATATCCAAGAAATAATAAAAAGGAAATAATTATTGTAATATGCACTGGTCGATTTTATTGCAGTGTACGGTACGGTACGGTACCTAGAATATGTATTGAATTATGTAGGCTATATGTTTGGAATTGAATGCTCCAAACTTGAGATAGTTCATAAAAGAGATTCATGCGTTAATTAAAACACTTAGGCCCTATTCACATTTCCTTCACTATACCGTATACAAATTTTTATAGATTTGTGAATTGCTTTTTTTATCAATTTTTATTGTGAATCAGGTTAGAAAATTTATTTTAGACTACAGTAACTATTTTTCATGTGGAATTAGAAAAGTCTATATAGATTTAAGTTAGTTATAATCTAAATCAGTTGATTTTGCAGTAGGCCTATGTAATTTTAGTTTGGGTGGAGAAATTAAACACCCACTTAAAAAAGTGACCGAATACCGGTACAAAAAATATATTCTAAAAACACTTTTAAAACAGTCAAAACAGCTTGCATACGGTAATGATATTTCAAAAACTGAAAACACCAACGATGAGACAGTTATACACGGTATTATACAAAAATCATTAAATTTAATTTGAAATCTAAATATATATTTGAATAAAGTACAACAATACTTTAGAACTACTGGGACAGCCATAGCAATACAGTAATACAGACATATTTGTTTCTAACATAGCTCATCTTCTTTAATTCAAAGAGCAATATTTTTACATAACTTAGCAAGTTTCAGATATTTTATTTCATATATTATATACCATTTTTTTAATTCATAGAACGACTTATTATATATTTATGATATATTAAAATATGAATATTTTCTCATAATTAGGCTACTATAGTTCCTTTTGTAGAGAAAATGGCAATAGATGTATATGAAATAAAAACAATAATTCTCGAAATAAAAGTAAATAGTAAATTCGTATGGCTTTTCGTGGTGGGGAGGCCCTTACGGGTAGTTCCACCTCGCCGTTTTTTTTAACGACTGCTTTTTTTATATGCAACCGGGACCGACGGCTTAACGTGTCCTCCGAAACACGGGAGTGGCTCGAGAAAAATATCTTGTACTCAACTGGGATCGAACCCAGGACCTTTGACTTATCAGATAAGCCAACTCGGCTACGCCGACTCCATGGAAATATGTAGATACAACACCTAAAATACCAAATTATTTATTATGCAGGAAACAATTCAAATACATGATACAATGTCATCAAAAATGTTATTCAATATCATCCCGACTAGTTCATTATACATTCTAAAATTTAGAATTCAAATAGATTTAATAATGTAATGAGTGTTGAGAACTGGGTAACTGGGAATTTATTATTTAAATGAAACTTATTGAATTAAATTATTGATTATTCTGAGCGCTCTCATCCTGCAATTTTTTACTTTTATTTATTTTATATATTTTTTTTAGTTCCTATTGAGTATATATTTTTTACTATACCTGAGCGTTTTTATCCTGCAATTTTTGACATATTTATTTAAGTTATTTTATGTTTTGGAAATTTTGTACATTTTGTAATGTTATTGTGTTCGTTATTGGATGGAATAAAATACATTGAATTGATATATTTTCATATATTTATAGTGAAGACGTAATATTGAAAATTATATTATATCTCTGTAGTTTGTCATATATTTTGAAATGTTATTATGTTGTATTTTGTATGGAATAAAAAAGATTGAATTGAGAATTGAATATTATATTATTTTTATTATAATGTGTTGTTCAACAATGCACCAATCCCACCATTATGGTTCTTTGTTACCAAATAAGCAGTTCAATTTATTGTTTATTTGTACTGTCTAGTTGTCTAGACTTGTAGCAATTATATTTGCTACAAATAGATAAAAATAAAACAAAGAAATACTGCTTGTAGCATATACAACGTTAACTAGAGTAAGAATTCAGTATTGTTTAAATAAATCATTCTTGCCAATACTTTTTCAAAATTATATTAGAACTCAGCACTGTTTTCCAGATCAATTCGCATTATCAAATTTGGCGTAAACTATATTAGTGATCACGTTATAAATAAACAAGTTATGGTTATTTAGTCACTAAATGTAACCAAAAATTTGTTTTAATACTACCTTTTTTATTAATATTTTCCTTGATACATAGTGTTATATGAATAATTTCAGTTTATTGCAGGTTTGTTATGAAACAAATGAAATGAATTGTTGCGGTCAGAAACAGTTGATGACACATAATAAGAAATCAACTTTAACCATGTAAATCATTTAAAACTTTTATTATCTATTATTTTTATTGTTTTAATATGTTTTTATTGAACAGTTCAATTACAACTTTTATAAATTCCAATTCTGATATCCTAATATCTACTCATTTAGTACAGTGGATTATTATCATTTTAGAATCTTGTTGAAATTATTTCTGGTTGTAAAGTTGTTAAATCTTATTCATTCATCATCATCATTGTCATCACATCATAAGCTGGGAATAACTTCCATTTGATGATGACTTGTCATATCCAGGGTTAATTCCTAGAAACTAAGAATATAGGTGTGAGTGATAAAATATATTCATAAAAATGTCACCATAATAAAAATATATACAAAACTTGGAGAGAAATTAGAAGCTTTGAAAATAGAAAATTCAAAGGAGGAAAATTAACAATTGAATGGAAAATATATACAATAAACGAAAAATATTGAAATAATTGATAAACACCTGTAAAGAAACAAGTGTAATGAAATTATGACAAGTTTTAGAAATTAAAGTATTATACTGTACGGTTACAATGAAATAGAAAAATTAAATAAAATATAAAAAGAACTGAAAACGTTACAATCTATCATGTTATATTATATTTGATAACATTTATATTAACCAACAGTTCAAGTAAAAATTAAAACCACAGAAGAATTTTTTTATATCATGCTGGACAATATTTGAAAATATTTGATTAAAAGAAGGGGAGACTGAGAAAAATATTGAGCTTCCTTAAATTAATTATGTTTGCGATCAAAGGCATGAAAAACTTTTCTAAATTTTGAAAATGTAGTATGTTGATGCATTGACGATTTGACTGATTGGAAACAATTATTTCATTTTTTAAAACTTTTCATGGAAAATTCAACGATTTGCAGTCAATTTTAATTGAGAATAAATAATATTTTTAATCACTTTGGGTCAATCGTTTTTGAATCATGGAGATTCATCTTCAAAATCAACTGCAAATCATTGAATTTGCCATAAAAAGTTGGTATTAACAACGCAAATCATTATGGAACAAGAAATCCAGAAATCATTTTTTTCTTGTTATGTGATCAAAAGCATGAAAACGCTTCTAAATTTCTAAATTAAAGTACCGTACTTGTTGAGGCAATTAACAATTTGGATACAATTATTCCATTTTTTTAGCAAGCAGAGCAGTAACTCATAAATTGCATAGACACTGCTATTTTCTATTCAAGGGTGATTTAGCTATGTAGAGTGTCTCAAACGTTGAACCCTTAATATTATACATGTCCTTGCCTTATCGCATGCTCCTTGTTATTAGCCACATGCTAATAATAAAACGACAGTCATCACCTGTTGTCCAAATTGAGGGTGGGAATTACAGACTAGCCTTGGGAAATTACTCTCATTAAATTGAATAAATTATTAATCAGTTTTAATTAACTGGCATTTAGTGGGCAACAACGAGAAAGTGTTTTCCTCCCATCGTTAAAAAATATCGCACGGATATTATGTTAACAATATTCCTTAACAGATGAGGGATTTCGAGGGAGAAATTTGATATCGAAAGGGAAATTTTTGTCCGCTGCTGACGTGCTGTGGCCTACCTGCGAAACCAGTCCGGTAGGCCGCACAGCCAGCGATCTGCAGTACCTTCTGTCATCCAGACTTGGAGGTTGGAACTGGAAGTCTTTACGTTGTAGTGTTGTCGGCAATCTCGTGGCGCGGGTGTGTGACTCTTCCATGGTGTTCAAGCATGTGTGAAAGTTGCCGGAATTTGTGAACGGTACACCGAGTGAAGTGCAGTGAAATGTTATCAAAAAGGGAGACTTCTTCTTCGTTTGTCCAGCTGCTGCTTCTTTTGTATCTATTCGCCACTTTCCGGATTGCATACTGTCAAGGTGAGATTGCTATTATCAACAACTGTTGCTTTTCCAACGCACGTTCAAGTCCCTGACTTCAACTTCACTTTTCCACTGAATTGGCAAATTAAGATAAATGCATGTGTTTGTAGATGGACTTAAAAATGTAAATTGATGCTTGATTTGATTTCTCAAAACTTCATTCATTCATTAATTTGTAATCAAACTGGAACAAGTGGTGACTTTAACGGGTGGGCCAAATAGACGGAATAGACCTGAACCTAATATATTTTCTGTTTGGTGGTTATCAGGGTTTTCTCCCTAGTCGTGTATCGTGTATGGTATTCTCCAAAATAAAAAATAATATAGTGTGACACATTTGAAATATTGTGACAGTTATATGAACCACCATCATATTTGCATCAATAGCATCGACATGCTACATATCAAAATGACACTGCATCAAATAGCAAAAGCAATATAGGACAGATCAAAAAATTAAAGCAACAACTTCATAACTGGCTAATGTATATTGGCAGACAGCATAATAAAGAGGATTTTTCCCAAACAATTATATAATGGAAACATGTGATTTTGAAAACTAACCAATATCCTATATTTAACTAAACCTTTTTTAATTTTTTCTCTACTATACCTACTCCAAAACATGGCATGCCATAGTGGGGTAGGATAATTTCCTAAATATATGCTATTATATACATGTCATTATTATAAATGACAGTATATGTCATTATATAAATATAAATATGTTATTATTACCTGTACCGGTAATGTAAATGTTGAACCTAACTATGTAAAACTATTTTGTACTGGTTTTTGAAAAGGGAAATAAATTCATTATTTATTTCAATTTTATTGAGAGGGCCTTTGGACTGCATCTGTTAGTGATATATCCCTAGACCCTCAGTTAGTCAATGTTTTTACAATGTAATACAATGTTTTTGGGTCTGCCATACTAACTTGAGCTCTGAATTGGAATCTCTCGGACAGCAGCAATCCAACAATGTTTAAAACAACTAGATATTGTAGAGACGGTCAAACCTGCAAATCTGTAGAAACCAATTTGTCAAAACAAAATTCAATGAACCAGCTTCACCTCAAGAAACCTCCTTTGACAGCTAATATCATGTGATTTATTCTTCAACAGAGGGACACAGTCATTTCCAATGAAACATAACATGCTATATATCAAAATGACATTGCATCAATAGCAAAAGCAATAGGATAGATCAAAAAATTCAAGCAACAACTTCAGTGGCGTACCGAGGTTTTAAGCGCCCTGGAGCGGAAGTGTCTAACGAAGCCCCCCCCCCCCCCCCACCAAAAAAAAATCAGTCTTACACTCAACCACCCGATTGGGCTGATATTAATATAGTGGTCATTTAATGAACCAGTGGCTTTTTTTCCGCCTCTAACTATGCCGTATTTGTTAGAGATGCGAATCTCCAAGGAATGATTTTTCGCCAGGCCAGATTCTGCTTTTATCAATTTCCAAACAGCTTGTTTTGGATTTTTTCACTTTTCTATAAATTTATTTGCAGTTATTTTTTCGCGTTTTGCAAGTCATCCTTATGAAATTTTTTTTATATTTTGGAAATAGGATTCAAAAGTGAAGTATTTCAGTCCTGTTCTTAATATAAAAACATTGAACTTCTTGTGGATTTATTTTTTCAGAATAAATTCAAAGTATTCATTCAATTACTTGAATTTGTTATACCTTTTGCCACCCAATTAAATTGTTTTGGCTTTGCTACTTTCGACTATTTGCTACTTTTGACTCGACCGTTTTGCATTCTGTCTGGTTGTAACGCATTTACGGCTGAACGCATGAACCGATTTATTTTAAATTTGACATAAATTTTCCTTTTAGTCATGCGCAGCTATGTTTACATACGGTTTTTTAAATTGCATTTCACCCTTTTGGCCTTCATTATAGTAATACATTTTTTTGTAAGTAAAAGGTAATTTTCTCTCAAGAACGGTGCGCCCCTCAGAGCCTTGCGCCCTGGAGCGACTGCTCCACTCGCTCCATTATCGGTACGCCACTGAACAACTTCATAAGTTCATTCATAAACTTCATGAGTTCATTCCACAGGCTTGCTGGAATGGTGATTTTTGGTTCACCGCTCAATATGGATTATTAATAAATGTTTTTTTATTCATTTATTCATTCAAATTACCCAATTAAGGGAAGTGATTGCGGTGATCCGTAGCAAGTGTCTGTTCGTCAGATAAAGATAAGCTACAAACTCCTCTTTGTAAGGGCGACCGATTGGATTGGCCAGCCAAAAACACACATTTTTCTGGTGTAAAATCTCTTCCCGGTGGTTTGAAACCCACCTAAAACTGTAGGCCTAACTCATCAATCACCATCATCCAACTCATTACCCACGCGCAGGTATCAGACCTATGTGGGCTTCATCCTTCGAAAAAATGCTCCTTTCCTAACATAGAATATTTTAATAACAATTGTTATTGACACAGCGACAACAAATTAATAAGATGTCTAAATAAGAAAGCAATTAAGTGAAATATGTTTGTTGTTGTATTAATGGAAATTTCAAATCTTAATTTGCACTGGTGTCGATGACTTCATGACTTCAAGGATGAAACGCCATTTTTTTCACTTTTACATGCCACGGATCATTTAACATTTGTCACACAAAGTACTCATACAATAAAATACAAGAAATTGTACAACAAAACAACTCTCACTATTATACATATCACACAATACTACCCATTTCAACTAAAAAAAAAGAATAAAAATTGCCATGATGAGTTGTCATAAATATGGTTGATATGTAGCTTAATTCACTAAGTTTGGGAGTGAATATATTTTTCTTCATCATTGGTGGTGAAGAAATTTGGCATGGGCATTAACAACAAATGTTTTCACAAGTTAGTTCGAAGTTACTGACAATTGAACAAACTGACAAATTTACTTAAACAGAATTTATTAATTTCGAATTCCTTTAATTGCTATCAGTTTATACTGAAGACTTCCGCAATGGCGGATATTGACAACAGTATTTAATAGCTGATGGAAATCGATGAATGCTACTGTACAAAAATATCAGTCACCACCGGGAATCAACAATGTTTTTCTGAAACCAGAGCTTATCTGATGAGTAAAATGCAATCAATACAGTTTGTATGTCTTTAATAGCTTTTAAAATGCCTTCAATATGT